>JANHGB010009557.1:0-106409 GCA_026283785.1 Coracopsis vasa | reverse complement strand
TGCTTGTTATAACAGTTAGTTTAGTCTAAAGGAAACAGTCTTAAAGGAAACAATCTTTAATGCACAAACCCATTAAATAGACAGTCTTACAGAAGCCTTACCAAAGAATAATATGGCAGGAACTAGAGTCGTATTTCAGAAGAAAACTATCCAATGCATATATTTAATTGAGAGTATCTGTGCAGCGTGGTTCTCTGCACTCAGAAAACAGTGAAAGCTTTTGGTTACAGGTACAATACACAGCAGAAAAGTTTGCCTGTAACTTGGTGGCATTCGTCTAAGTGCAACTGCAATTGTTTTTCCTGACAAAAGTATAACCACACTGAGCTTGCTCCATTGCTCGAAGGTAATGTGTAAACAGATCACCACAAGTCTGTGTTGTATTGAGATAACACTGCAATGTGCTGAAGTGTATTTCATATGCTCAGATGTTAGAAGCAGACAAGAAAAAGTGCTAGCTCACCTTCTGTATTAGTATGACTCCAGTTCAAGCACAGCCAAACTTTTATGGGTCCCTTCGTATATTTATAATATAGACAGTAATAATAAAAATACAAAAATATAAAAAGTTATAGTGTAAACTAGCAGTGTTATAGCAAGAAAGGCGGAGAAAAAAGGATTGTACTTCCAAAAACTCAGTTATTCTTTCCTTCCTAGATGTTGTTTCTTTTCTATTTCAAATGGTGTAGCTGAAAGCTAGCTAAGCATTTGCTTTGTCATCCAATAAAAGTTACTTTCTGATAGCAAAAGGATAAATGATAGCCTTAATTTCCAGAAATGCTGATCCTTTAATCCTAAATTTCCACTTGGACTGTTGCCTATTATTTCTTTTATGTTTCCTTCCTCCCCAGAATCACAACTCCAAGCAGTCAGGCTGGAAACAGAAATGCTCCAGTGATGTGTTGTCTCTGTGACATGCATGAGTACCATTGGCTATAGAAACTGGTGTTCCTTTACTGAAACACACTGATGATTCAGCTCTCTCTGGAGGACTTCTTTTCTTTTGGCACAACATATGTTTTCTCTCTGTTAAACATTGCACTTCTGTAAAGGTGCCCAATCCTCCTTATCCTCATTTAAGGTTTTTACATACCCATCTATGATTTGGTAGAGAGGGGGGAAAGAAGAGATGAAAGCTTTTGATTTCCAGAATAATAGGATTTTCTTAACCCTTTGCCTCACCTACACATCACATGATCAAGAAACAGATGCTAAGTAAAGGAATTAAAAGTTTAAAACAGACATGTAAGAAGTGTTAGATAAGCATTTCAATTAATCCTGACAAGATATTAAAACAGATGTCAGCATAGCAATACCAATTATAGATTTACAGAAATATTTTCATTTTCAGTGATCTGGATTTAACTCTTGGCCTGGCCAAGGAAAATGCCATCTACTAAAGATGTATCTCAGGTTAGGATTCAGTGGCAAAGACCCTTTATTGGTGCCAGCACTTGCCTCTCTGACTCTTCTTAATAGTGGTTTTCTGTCCAGCCAAGGCAGAAGGTAGAAGGATGAGCTCAATTCACTCTGCAGTTTTCCTCAACATGTTGACAGTCATTTTCCTCGATCCCTGAAGATTAGGATGACTGAATGTTTTCCGTGCAGGCCAAATATCCTTAAGAAACTCTCTAGACCACATATTTCAAGGGTTTATATGCTGCTTAGTCTCTTGGTAAATGCATTTCATAGCTCTGGAGGAATGTCTCTTTTTTACTGCTGGTATCTGAAGCAAACCTGTATATTTGATGACTCCATATATTTAAAGGGATACGTACCAAGGTCAGTGCCATCTCCCTCAGCTCCAGCTCAGGTAAGCTATTTTCTCTAAGGAGCTGCATGTTTGCCCAGATGCTGCTGATTGTACACAGCTACTCTCTCTTTTATTTTTCATTAATTTGAGGTTAGTGCAGTCTGAAGGCAGGCTTACCATTCATCCCATACAGGTAAGAACACAGCTGTGATGGCAAATACCATCTCTACAAGCTTACAGCTTGCCTCTTTCCTTGAGTTGAACTTCACCTAGAACCAGTTTTCCCAAAGGATAATTGTTGGTTTGGCTTTTTTTTCTCCCACAAGTTCCATGCTTATGTATCAGCAGCTATCAAAATTCAGCTTTCTGTGCTGGTTTCTGTCCTAGCAGCAGACAAGTCAGAAGTCAGAAACTCACCTCACTTACCACAGGCAGGTAAGATCCTTATTCTAAGTTATTCCCTACTTCTGAATCAAGCAAGATATCCAGAGAGGTGGTTGATACCCCTAAAAATTTTAGGTATTGCACTCCATTATTGTATCAACTGATGAATCCTAAAAAAAGCACTGCAAATTCAAGTCATACGTAATTTTAAGTGCTGAGCACTCCTCTGAAACTAAATGCCTGAACTCCCTACCTGATAAAAGGAGAGAAACACTTTCAATGCCTCTTGAAGAAAGTCTTGTCTACCAAAACCTGCTACTTCCCACTGGATTTACCTTTTGTGTGATGTATGATTTACACTGCCTCCTCCTGAGATTCAAAGAGACAAACATGCAGAAAAAAACCTGTCATACAAAGCACTTGTATTTTCAAAAGCAGCAACAATCAATCAACAACATCCCCCACCCTAGGCTGATCAAATTTATCCATTTGGCTGCTGTTGGCATTCAGCTTGAGCTAAGCAACACAGCTTCAGTATTGCACTGATCTACCATTTCCTGTGCAAAGCAGAAGATGAGTGCCTCAGGAACTGCTGTAAAAAGATGCTACACACATCCCTTAATTCTACTTAACGGGCTGCAGCCGGTCTGTTGTACTCTTCCACAGATTAGCGAAGAATGAAGTGGTGTTACAGTTTTTTTCCTGGAGAATCAATGAGGCGAACGTGGCACTGGTGTCCCTGATGGAGTAAGAACATTTGCAATGGCAATGATGAAATATTTAAGTTCCCATGGAAGGCACTTCAAAAACAATCTTTTATTTACTCACTCTTACCCAGATTTCCCTCTGACTTCATAGACTGAGATTTGAACCAAAGTGATACCCTAAAACAATACTCATTTGATATATATTCTGTCCAAATTTGGTCCCAAAACAGCAAGGCTTCACTTTGTTTGCTTTAGAGGGACTGGTAAACAAGGTGAAAAGAAGCATGTACATACATATTACACATATATGCATTTTGGTTCAAGTAAATACATGTGTGTATGTTTGCAGAGTAAAAAACATGAATCTTAATTTACATTTGTCTCTAAGGAAGGAGTCCCATCCAGGCTTTTACTCAGCATGCATTTATGAATAAAAATCAGATCAAATTAATTATATTTAGAAAGATTTTTATCCTTTTCCCGCTCAAGTCTTCCATTTTATGCTATGTATCCTGAATTATTTGTTGTATCTAAATCAAGGAAATACTCACTTTGTAAACTAGCTAAAGAAACTGCCACATTCACAGTGAAGCCCATGTTTTTCTCCAGTCCATAAGAACTGTATCAGAAGTTGATTTTATTACTTCTCCAAGAAATAGTTTTATTGACAGTGTGATTAACGGGACAGGTGAATTTTTATGCTAATAAAATTAGGATAAACCTGATAATCAAAAATTGAAGAGAAAGATAAATAAGACAGGATTTTTCTAATAAGGTCAGCAATACAGCAAGGCAAAGGAACTTGAAAGAAAGCAAACTGGTTATGAATCTCAGGAAGAATGATGTTGAAGGGAGCAACCATCTATCCCCTGTAGGGTAGCTTAAACTACTGTTTGAAATCCAGGATCATCAAGCTTGAGAGGGTTTGGCATAAACACTGAGTTTAATTGAAGGCAAAAAGGAAAAGTTTTAATGGCCTTCATGCAATGTCTGATGATGGTATCAGATGCATCTGTTGAATTAGCCATTTTTTAATATAAAAGTTCTTAAATTATTAACTTTTTCTAAAGTGATATTTGATGGGAAAAGCAATATCCGTATGAAGTATTAAGTGTTTCTTATGAAAGAGCTGTATAAATCTGACAGAGCATAATAATTTTGCTGTCAAATATACAAGATTCCATTTTCCCTGAGCTATCTAGACCACCAAGTTTCAGAGACTACCATCAGGATAGTAAGATTTATTTTGTCTCCAAAGGTTCAGAAGACACTTTTACTGAAAACACACATATCTAACACATCTAACAGTTAATTCTTCTTTCTTTTTTTTTCCTCACTTTTTCCCATTACTGCTGCTCTTAGTTAGGTTTTGAATGACAGCTTTATCTCATCACAGGCAACGAAATGTTAACTTTCTTATTCTCTTTCACTCTTGTTCTCTCATTTATTGCCCAAGAGAAAGGATGTTTGTGCTTTGCAGAAGACAGACTAGATCTCCACAGTATGCATCCACTTGCAACATGCAAATCCCAGCTACATCTCTGGGTCCCTCCCCAAACACCCTGCAACCAACAAGATTCCTTTATTTGAAATAAGAAGCATTATTTTTTCTGCAATAACATGTCCAGGTGATAATGGAATTTTACCTTTATGGTATAACTTAGCTGAGTCACTGTCGTGCTTATTTAAGGAGTGGGTGGGCAACTAATATACCAAGTTATCTATCTACCTTTATCCCACAGAAGAGTTAATACATCCATCTCCAAAACTCCAAATTAGATACAGACAGATGCACTTTTGTCAAGGACTGCCTAACTGCATTGCTAGATGAGTTACAGTAGCTATGGGAACTATAATTTTAAATTGTCTTGGATTTCTGCATGTTAATTTTCAGCCAGAACACTGCATTACAGGAAGTTTTTGCATTAACTATTTTAAGAAGTTGTGCAAATCATTAATTCTTTCATTTCTGTCATTTATATTGAAATGTAAATCCTTTTCCTACAAGATTTATCTAGAAGACTTTAATTTGTAAATGTCTTCAACACAACTGAGTAGTGACTTACAATCTCTTCTCAGCCATCAAGGAAACGAAAGGGACATGTACTTAAGTACTGAAATAAGGATTCATTCTAAGATGAACCTGCAGCATCAGTTTTAGTTCAGCAGAGCTGATCTTTACTACCCTATCTTTGGTTTGCTTCTGAACATTATCAAGCTAGTATTGCTAATATCTCCATAAAATTAGAAGGATCTGAAAAGCTCCCATCAAAATTTTTCTTCTAGTAGACATTTGGGGTTACAAAAGCATAAGGTAGTACTGTAAATGTGAAAAGATTTCAATGAATAAATGGCAGAAAGTCAGTCTTCAGAAACTGCCCTCCAAGTGCCAACTCTCCCTAAAGACAGTTCAATTTCAATAGCTAGAGTTACCTCAGATCCTCCTCAGTTAATAAGCATTTCTGAGACTACAAAAGCTAACTTGTCATGAAAGACCTACCTTATCAGCTGCTTCCCTGTCCTCTATTTATCTTAATTGCAACTGAATTCTCATTGTACACAATGTTCAAAATACGCTGCTCTCACTAGTATCACAAAAATTATACATACATCAAATAAGAAGACATCAATCACATTTTAATTTCATGTTCAGGTAAATTTAATACCATCTCCCTAAGATGACAGTTTGTGGGGCTAAAAAGAGTCTGAATTAATCTACTTCCTGCAGAGCGAAACCACTTAAGTATGTACATGTCATGTCAGCATTTACAAAAAGCTGTCAAATTGACAGTTCCACTAATAACTTGACAAAACAATTTATGTTGCTGGAATTTAATGGTATGATTTTTGGTCTCTCAGATCTTGAAATTACACTTATTTAGATGAAAACGAGCAAGGTAAAACTCTCCAAACTTGCCTTCAGACTTATTTAACAAAAGCTTCCATCATGCTATAGTTTTCTTAATAACAATAATGTATAACCCTTCTTTCATAGCAATTCACATTGCAATTACCATTGCATAGTCAACAGTTGCCATTAATAACAACAAATGGTGATTTTTTTTCCTTCTGTGTGACAAATGCAGGATCATTAGGAAAACATGGTAGGACACCCTTTATTGCCAAATTCTGTATAACTTTTTATACAAAATTTGCAGTGGAGAACATTTTAAGGTAGTAGAATATAAGAGAAGACTACGTCCATAGCAGCGGTCAGTTGTCAGAATGCAGTATCTAAGACTACATCTGCAGTAACTTGTTAAAACAAATTTAAGTTCCTGAGCTTAGAGAGGTTTGATTTACATCACCACGTAGCCTTGGAGCATGTAAATTAGACTTCTTTAGCACAAAACCAAACCATTCCATCTGGTTTTGGCTCATGAGACACCATTGAAATTGAATGAAAGTAAAACTTCCTGAAATACCTGCAAGATGTACATACCTTTTCAGCACCATTTTCCTCTACATATCCGCCCTTCTTGCAGCACTCTCATTTGAACAGCTTCTCCAACATGTTTTCTTGAAAATTATACCACTGAAAAAAGATGCGCCCTCGGCAACAAACAGACCAAAAGTACTATTAAAACAACTACATCCTCATCTTCTCATGGTGTTTGTGTCTATGTGTGGGGGTGATTCGTGATTGGATTCAGTTCTAAATCAGAGCAGGATAACAATACATCAACATTATTCTTTATGAGGGTAAAAATATGAGAAGAAAAGTTTTCTCCTGAAAGAAATAAAATTAAAGGTTTTATTTCAAAAGCAAAAATAAAAAAGAGGTAAATAGCTGAAACTTTTAATACCACATGAAAACTTTTTGACCATGTTAATAACAAATAGGTGAAGACAGATTAGGACAAGATTTAGGCAAGGCAAAATGCATCAAAAAAAATAAAGCAAGATTTTGTGTCACAACAAAACACAGTCATGTTTCCACAAGAAGAGATTTCAGCCACCTGAAGTCACTGAAAAACCCCACCCTGTTTAGTTTGTCTGGCATCTTCTGAATGACATTTTCAAATGAATGTTTCACCAGCAATGCGATATTTGTGTTGTGTGCAGTCATTCTACCAAGGAGCACAAAGAATAGGTTGCTACTTACAGGGTCAATCCCAAAATAGCAGCAGGGAGTTTTTTTTGAAATATCCCATAGACAGCTCATTTCTGTCTCAGATGCTTAGTGAAAATGTGTGCCTCTCCATCAGGAAGATGAGTTCATGAGTGACTCATAAGCTAAAATGTGTTAGGTTTGTTAAAGGTGTTAGTCTGGACAAAAATACTGGAATGATGTTGGCTGATGAAAACTCACTCTTGAGGCATTGCAGAGCAGCCTTCATCCTACAGGCATTTGAAAGACCAACAATGTCATAACTGAAAGGTTTTGTTGCATCTGCCAGCCAGTGTGAGAAAATCAAACGGGGCAGGTCCTCGGCATTCAGAGCTGTACCTCCATCCTGAGTCTCCACTGGGGGAGACCTCAACCTGCATTTGGATGAGTGATGTGAGTAAAATAATAGCAGTAGAGCAGGAGTGCTCCTTGCCCTAGCAGGCTTCCCTGTGCTTGTCTGCCACAGACAGCAGACAATCTTTCTTATAGATGGTCTTACACTTAATGGAGGAAACATGGATTTGGCTGCCAGCACAAAAAAAGAGATCGAAAGTTAAACAGCTGCTGCGACTTGGTGGAACACTTGTGCAACATTAATTTTAAGGACACTTCTGCTGAAATACTGTATCCTAAAGAAATATTGCATCCTGAGCTATGCCTCCTTTTAATTATTATTCTTAATGACAATAGAAAGAAAAAAAAAAGAGCATTGTGGCTCAGAAGTTCACTTGCCCCTCCTGCTTGCTTTCCTACCTGAAATCAATCATTTTTTATTTTAATTATCCTTCTATGGACTAACTGTGACAATACCAGAGGAAAAGAATAGTCTTTTCATTAAAATCTGATCCTGAAAATTAAGAGTATCTTGGTTTCACTTCTGATATTATCATATATCTTTGAGGTCACTTGTAACTGATAAGGAGATTATTCTTTCTTCCTCTTCACTGTAATTTAGTCCAAAAAATGAACATTTTCATTCCTATCCAGAACTTTCTTTAGTACTGCTCAACTTACCAGCCAGAACATCTCTGTGCTTTACCCCTCCTCCAGGAGGTGATAGATATACATAATGGCAATGCTAAATGAAGTCCCACTGCTATGAAGGCTGGAAATGAAGTGGAGAGTCAGACCCAGTATTTCAATTATTTACTAAAATGCTGCAAAGAGTCTAGAGATGTGACAGCGAATGGCAGATCTGGCTGAGAAATACATGAACTGAGAAGCCACAAAATTCCCTTTCTTCTGCAAATGCACTCTGTGCAATAATTACTAAACATATTGAGCCCTCCCATACATAAGCGGAGCTATCTCTAATGGGAATGTTTTCAAAGTTCTCTGTGAGGCTAAAGTACATCTTTATATCTAGGAGGATAATAGGACAAACTTCTTTTCCATTGTAGATAAAGAAGATGTGTTTTAAACTTGCCCAAGGGAAATTTCCAGCTGGCCAATTACTGCTAGCAAAGATCTTCTCTATAAAATGGCATTCCTCTAGGGTCAGCTGGCTACTAAATGTGTTTTCTAAAGACTAAAAGTACGTAATTACTGAAGAGGACTTCTGGACCTTGCTGGCAGTTAGTGTTTCTAAAATAGATGCTTTTTTGGGTAGCATATAAACAGAAACAGATGGGCTGGCTCCCAACATCTAATTATCAGAAGAGGTTCCAGTGCTTGTTGTCTTTCCACTTGGAAAAAAAAAGAAAGAACAATAACAACAACAAAAAACCAACAAAACCAACAACAAAATACAAACAAAAATTAAAAAAAAAAACCCAAGCAACCAAAAAACCCCAAGAAAACAAAAAAACAAACAAAACCCACAAAAAAACCCCAACTAAACAACTAATCAAATGCAAAGAAACAAAGCCTTAAATATATTTATGGAGCGATACTGCTTGAGGTATGGCAGCAGCCCCCAGTGCGTGTGCAGAGAACAGATGGAGGGAAGGGGCATATTTATAACCACTCTTGTTATGAGCAACCATATAAAAAGCACATTTTTAAATATTCTCACACTATTGTCTTGAATAACTTCAATTTCTTTAGTTACATTTCTCACTGATAAGACTCCGCTAGAGGGTATTTCGTGAGGTCTGCCAAGGGAGTGGATGTGCCCAGAATGCAACTAATTATTCATATAAATACCTGTATATTTGGGTCATTTTAATATTTCTTTCAGAGCATTTTTGAGCAAAGCAGGAAATTTTCATGCAGACTAGTTCAAGGACTCCCCTCTGGTAAACCAGAACTGAATTTTTCCTACTTCTGTCTGGAAATTGAAGGGCAGAAAATTAAAGGACCAAGTCCCTTTTGCCTGTCATCCCAGAGTTTATGGCTCCTGGGATCTGATTCCTTACAAAAATTACAGAATTGAGCAATACAGTCATGTTGTGAACCAAAAAGGGAAAAAGTACCAAAAATTTGTAACTCCACTAACAGCTTAACACTGAGGTGACAGACTTCTTCCATATGCTGCTTCTTGTAGGCATGGAGAGGAGAGAGAATAGCTAAAAACATCCCTTTAACCCATGTAAACCTTTCATATTCACAGAACAAGCTGTGGGATGTCTCTTGATGTTCATTCCTGACTTCAGCAAAAATTCTGTATGCATAAAAAAGCATGGCTAGACCAACTGCTTGGAAGATAGATGCAGATGGTTAAATGATGTCTAGAGGTTCCTTAACTCTCATATACCACATAAAACTTCCCAATCCCTTCCACTATCACAGACAAATAACAGGCTTTCAAGATATTTAAAATCAAACCTACACTTTGTAAAAAGTTCCACTCTCCTTTCAAGTAAAACTGAACCATCAGGAATCAGCATCTATGCTAAGAGATGAAACAAGTATGACAAAACAACTGAAACAGGAAAAGAAAACTTGTTGAAGAAGGAAATTGTGTGTCACGACGCTGCCTTCAACCAGTGCCCAAACAAGAGTCTGGTGATGCTTTAAAAATGCATATTAGGAATAATTTCAGTGTTCTTTTTTTTCTTGTTTCTGAATTCCCTGTAAATAGCAGACTACATCAGCTTGCTTCTGCTGAGAATTTGTGATGGCAACACTGGTAAATATCATTTCACTTGTTGCTTTGTCAACATCCCCATGTTCCTATTTATTACTCAACCCAAAAACTCGCTCTAACCAAAAACTTGGTTTCTCCTTCGTGTCCCAAATGTTATTTTATTCCTGTCTTTTTTTTTTTTTTTTCATGAGACTTACTGTTCTTTGTCAAATAAATTTTTAACTATGGGGGTAAGTGAAGAAAAAGACTCATATGTTAGAGGTCCTTCCATGGAGGTCAAAAGATGAAGCATCCATTGGAAAAAACCTTCATTAATATTGCATGTTTGAGAGATGAGAGGAATGACACAAAGTTTTTAAAAAGTTGGGGGAGTTTTCCCCATAAAGCCTTAATTTTATTGTTTCTAATGGCAAGATTTCCAGCTGCATTCAAGACACAGGAGCAAACCCAAAGAGCATACAGAATGTGGTTTCTAAGGCCTGTGAGGTCATCATCATCAAATGCTTTGCCCTTTCAAATTCTTTTTGGGTCTCCCAGAAAGGCCAAACTACTTTCAGGATGAAAAACTTTGATAAGCTTATGAAAGAAATTAAACTACATGGCTGCCTGCAATTCCAGGGGACAGCACCTTGTGACCTAAAAGTCTCTTCTGGCCCTAGTTTTATACCTCCTTATTGAAGTACGTATTTTACAGACGCTTAGTGGGATTCAGAGGAATTTGCTTAGGAGGTCAGGATATGCTTCAGCCTATCAGGCTGAGAGAGATATCAGAGGAACAGGCCAGGAGATATTATTGCTGGGAGTTAGATATGTGTTTTGAGATCTTTGTTAGCCAATTAAGGTGATTTCAAATACATGATACAACTCTAATGAGCCTTAGACCTCTAGGCAGTGTGACACCACACAGGCTCAAATTATAACCAAGAAATTGAGTGTAGAATGTATGTAAGATCACAGGGGAAGTAAAGATAGGTTTGCATGACCATAAGCCAGCTCCACATATGAGCCAAGTTGTCTGGTCTCAAGGAGCTTCAGAATAAAAGCCATGCATATTTGGAGGAGTAATGCAGCCCCAACAGCAAAAAAAATTAAAACAAACAGGGGAAAAAAGGAAAGAAACCCCCCCAGAAATTTTGTGTTATCTTATCCTACTACCTGAAGGTATAAAGTCACTTACTGAGGGGTTTTATCAATATCTACTATAAACGCAGATGTGAAGAGCAAAGGTATCAATGCAGACAGTGTCCAAACTACTATATCCCACCTTGGCTTGTACAGACAAGACAAGGTTCAGAGATGCTTTTCCTGTGTCTGTATCAGCTGTATTCTCTTTGTTCTCTGATAGAATTGCACTGGGGATTAGATACAGTAAAAGAACCAAAGAAAGGAAAAATCTTCCACTCCGAGGTCTCTTTGAGCAGTTCCCCCTTCCAGTTGGATGAAGCTGGGAGGAATTCATTTGCTAGACATTCATTTTTCACCTCATGACCATCCAGACAGAGCTTAGCATTAATACACACTTTGGTAAATCCAACCTTCTCATTGAAGAAATATCTAGGTAACACAAAATAAACCAAGGATGGAGAATCACCTCTTCTGACAAATTCAAGTGCTCCTGAGTGACACTTGAGCACCACTTTGGAGTCATTGTCTACAGACTGGACAAATCTTAGCACCTATTGCCTCAGTGAAGGAAAAAGACACAGAAACAGCTGGGAACGGTGCCATCCATTGGCTGCTACATTGTTCAGTAGCTAAAAATTTGGCTCAAAACCTTTGTTTGACAGAAATTATTCCCTTGCTTTCTTCCAGTTCCTTTTTCTTTCTCATTTCTTTACCTAAGATGAAGCTGCAATAGGTGTTATTTGTGAAATTACAGGTTCACTAAGATGGGGAAGCCAACCCTAATAACTATCCTTTAAGAGCAGACATGCTGATTGTATATTCTGTTAAGAAAAAAAGGGAAGCTATTAGCACATGGGAGTAATTTCTGTGTCTGTAAATGGGTGAAGACACTTGGGGAAAATTGAGTTTAATTTGTCAAAGGAGTTGTTTGCAACTTTTTTCCTGTTCATGCCAATTGGGCAGTACTTACTACGTTAATTGCTGAACATAAAGTACTGCCATCAAAAATTCATTGATGCTATTGTTTCTTTTTCTCCTTTCCCCCCCACCACCCCCTTTTCCTGGCATCCACTGCTCCTCCTCCACCACCAGCTTTTATTTCACCAAAGAGGTGGCTTATTTCACCACCTCTTTGGCACCACTAGCTGGGGTACTGCTGAAAAACACACTGGATTTAAACAGGCATGCCAGCTGCATGTGCCAATGACAGCTCAACCTCCTAATCACACCTTGCTTGCAACATGGAGTTCAGGAATTCAGCTACAGACAGCATTAGCCGGACAAAGATGCACCCACCCCAAACCCTCTTGTTATGCAAAGGAAAAGTGGGTTAGTGACTCATCAAGATATACAACAGATCAGATGTTTCAGGTGTTTGAAATTCACCTTTGAGACCAATTCTACTTATTAAACAGTACCATTCATCTGCTTGCCAGAGTCAACAAAAGATCCTCATCATCAGATACAGGACAGAGGAAGCTTCCATCACACTCCATAGAAATCAGTCTCCTCAGTTCATCTTCTGTACGAAAACAGCCATCTAATTTTGAGCTTGTCTTTGCCAAACTACCTTATTCCCCCCTTTCAAAGCAATCGTGTAAAACCAAATCATTTCCAGGTTGTTAGAGCTCTGGAAAACAATGTGGTCTTTGCACAGTACACTTTGAATAAAGTCTAAAGTGTGAGCAGGGCTAGAAACTCATTTTGTAGAACTAAAATTGGTCCCACAACATTTGACTCCAGCTGAGGATTTGAGACAAACTCCAAATTCCACAGGCTTGTGATAGTTTTATGAGAGCTGGCTCTATTAAAGGTATCAACCACATGAGGATGTAAGCAAGGACAAGAATAAAAGTAAGTAAAACCTTTGAGTTTTTCTCTGGAAAGTGACAGAGAAGAGATATTAAGGGATTGTATTAATAGACAGGATGTAAGGGGAGTAACTCCCCTTGTCAGGGGTTCAGATAGGGGACTGAAATATTTGCTTGCTCAAACTTAGAGTTTTAGCTGCAAGCTCTGTGCAGAGAAGGTTGTTCTCCTACCATTCCCCACTAAAGATTTACCCTAGGAATCAGCAACACAGCTTTGATATCATCACAATTGAGATCCTGAGTTCTGCTACCTGGCTCCTAAATTGCTGTGACAGAGTAGTGACAACTGAGAATTCCCTGCCTTTTAAAATGACTCAGCCTCAGTCAGTGAAAGTCAAACAAATAGAAAATGTGTGAAGATCAGGTTTCTTGGGTGGATTATGTATAAGCACATGTTTGTGTGCATGTGTGTGTAAGCTCCAGGCAATTTGTGTTTAATCAAGTGCAGTACTGAGTTAATGAAAAAGGAGTAATTATCTTCTACTAATGTAACAGACCATTTGAGGAAACAGAAGTATTGTTGTTACAGGGAGGAAGATCTTTGTTGCCAAAACAGATGAAAAAGCAAAACAAAGCTAGACTTACCGACCCATAGTCAGTAGACAGAAAACAGAGGAGAATTAAGTTCCCATCTTTGAGTTATTATATCCCTTTCCAATGGAGTGGAAGCCCTTTATTTTCCATCTTGATCCTGCTCCCATCAGAAACAGCAACAGCCTCCTTGCCAGAGATAGGGCTAAATCCTTGGTTCTTGGGCTCTGATCTGGCAGACCAGTCCAGGTCCCTTACTTTGTTTTATTTTGTTTTAAACTTGAAAGTTTCAGCACCATTACCTGGTGCATGTGACCATAGCCCAGTAGAATAACTGAAAATGGAAGCTTCATTTTCTGAAAGAAGAAGAAGAAGATAACATTCACTTCTCCAAAGTGGAGACTCGGGTAGAAAAACATTTCTACAAAGCTCTGTTTCTAGGTTAAGATAAATATTTGGAAGGATTGGGAAGAGGATGGAGAACAAGTAAAGAAAACAAGTGAAAGAACAAAAAATTACATGGAAAATTATAGATATCAGGTGTGAGTATGTGTTTGCTGTGGGTAGTGTATTTATTTACTTACTTCAACTGTGTCAAGAAAATAGATCAGATCCTATAACAGCTGGCAGTTCAAGAGCAAGATGTTCAAAAAGATAGCACTAATGAGCTCATAGATAATTTTCACATTGGCAAGCAGTGAACTTTCCAAGTTGACAGGAGCATTGGCATTGCTATCCTAAGACTCAAAGAGCAGTAAGGAGGTTATTTGAGGAAGAACAGTCGTGCAGTCACAATATTGTGCATAATCAAGTGTGTACAACACACAGCAACTGTGGAAGTATTTCTCACAGGCAGTCTTATTTATGTCAGAAGCTATTAAGACTCAAAACTGTAACTGTGGAGGTTCCTCAGCCCTGTGCCTGATACCAAATGCTACCATGAAAACAATATTTTCAGAAGAGTTTTCTTTCCACTTCAGGACCACAGAAGTGAACAGGTTTTCAGTTATTTTTTGTTTTGGTGCATATAAAGTGTCAAGGTCTTCCAAAGGTCAGAGAAAACAAAACCAAAAAATACCCTGAAAGACATGCCAAAAACCGCAGCCAAATCTATCAGTATTTTGGAAGCTCAACTATCAACTTAAGCATAAATATAATGCCTAAAGATCTTTCATTGTCTAGCCTGAGGAGTTTCTTCCCTCAAGCTCCCTTTCCTCCAGGCTGGCATTCCCTAATTCTGCTTCTGTTTGAAATAAGAGAGCTCTTTGGATTTGTGACAGAATGACTTTAAAAGGAAATTAGACATCTTTGGAAAGCTATGGGGATATCACTTTTTAAATGCAAGATGTTCCAAGATGCTACATCTGATTTCCAGATCACCCTCACTTGCAAGTAAACTCTTCATTTGACTGACACATGGTTAGCATTAAATAGGCCAAGGCACTAACAAAGTTCACAAATTTACAAGGTAAAGTGAAAAAACGATGGGGTTTTTTTGCCAGGTGTGGGGTTTTCATGGCAGTTCAATGCCTTACTTGATTTTAAATGAACAGAAATGTTTATACACATGTGCATTTGGTTGAAAGACAGGCTATGAAGACTGCAGAAGTATCAGTAGTTGATTATAGAAATTTATTTATTCACAGCACAAATCCCACTAGGAAATGCAATCCATTTGCCAAAGAATCCTTTAAGCAGCTGTATCAAGCCACAGCCGCTCAAGAGAGAAAATTTGCAACACTTAACTACTTCAATCTAATTTCCAAAATCTGCACTATCTAAAGTCTTTAAAGCCCAAAATCATGGATTTTGTATAATTGATCTTGGTGCTGCAGGATACCTAAGTAGAGGAGTTAATTTCTCTTTTGGCATCATGTCTGAAAAATAGATGCTGCTGTATTGGTAATGAAAGGAGTGAAGCAGTTCCTGCATTGTCTGGCACAAAACTGTCTCAGCGTCACAACCATACCAAGCCTTAATAGATACAAGCAGGAAGAGTAGCTATAGACAGCAAAAAAGGTTATTTAATAAAAAAGGGGGTTCAAGCAGTAGGCTGGAAATTAATTTTTCTTATAACCTTTCTCCAAGAACATAGTAAGATATTAGAAAGCCCTAAAAGCTAAGACAGTGCTGAATATTTGAAGCAGCTTTGGGGTATGACTGATAGACTGCACTGCAGCAGCTTCACCTGCAGACGTTGTTCTAAATGCAAAGTGTAAATGGACAACTCCAGCAAGGAGAGCAGAGAGACAGTCCACTTCACACTGTTTTGCACACTGCTGAGCTTGCTGATTTAATGATCATCATATATTCTCCTTTATACTGGACTTTCCTAGTTCTGTGGCCAACAGGTTTCATCCAAGCCTGATTTGTTCAGTATCTTGTGCTTTAGCACTATAATTTTTCTTCATTTTCTTGGTATTACGGTGCTACAAATAACATTATGCAAATTAGATGTGGTTTGACATTTTAATTCCTGAAGTTTGAGTATCAGGCACTCTCATCTTGTGTAATTCTATCAATGGCATAGATACTCTCTAAAACGCTGTATGGATTTCTTCTAGTTTTCTGATCAAAATAGGCTGTAGCATTGTTAACTTATTTTCATTCACAGAAAACCACAATGTATTATTATATTTTTATTTATTCAGGTACAAAAAAAATTCCCATTTTCTTTTCAGGTGGGGAAAAATCAATTTGCAATAAAAAAAATAAATTATAAAATCATTGGCCTAGAAGCAGTATGGCTGGACTTTGAGATATCAGTTGGTCTATTCCCCAATCATATTAGAAAATTAATATGCTTACACCTATTCTGACCTTCTTTCTAACCTCTTCTTTACAAACTCTAGTGAAGTTTCCATAATCCATATGTCTGGCTCTTTTTAGATACTGGGATCACTTCCAAGGCCACCCATAAGACTGATTTCAGTTTTCCATCTTTTTTCTCAAAGTGTGCTGCCCATAAGCAAAAGAAGCATTGCAGCTGAAGGTTTTTTAATGCACAACACCCCTTCCTCTATACTTAGATAAAAGCTACCTGGGTTTTCTGCACCTTTGTGATATTCCTGGTTCTTGCTGTTTTGTAACCTCATAGAAGCCTTACAACAACTCCTGCAGAAAGCCTGCTGAGCCAGGTAATCCTCGACTTCTATGTGATACCTTGCATTTGCTCTTACTGAATCACAGATTTCTTTTCTTGCACACAGTTCCTCTGATTTATGAAGTTCATTTTGAATTCTTCTCAGTGTCTGTGGTATGTGCAGACTTTCTGGGTTTCATACCATCAATAAGTTATACTGCCTACACCACAGAAGTTGCTAATAATAATTAATTTTAAATTATTTGTAATTTATTAATACAATCATAATTAACATCAGTCCTGAAAGAAGCTCCCTGTGTACCCAATGTAAGACAACCTTCTAAACTGATTGGAAACCACGAACTGGTACTCTGTGAGAGCAATTTTCCAATAAGTAACTTGTTCATTTTATGTAAGTTTCATTTGGATTTTTTTTCCTAGCCTGCTTTGAATGTTATAGGGAGCCTGTTTGATTTCAGGGAATAAAGTTAATATTTAGAAGTTTTGGTTATTTCATAAAACGGTGGTTCATATTTTCACCTAATTCAGATAGCCAACATACATGCAGCATCCTTAAACTTAATAGGTTTCAAAGATCAAAGATGCCTCCCTTACTTCCTCTCACAAGGAGAGTTGGTGATAGCATAGTGAGGTGGTGGGAAAGCCATCATGAATGTGTTAGGCTGATACAATAACCAGAACAGATGTCTCTCTATCTATCAGAAAAACACAGCTGCTTTGAAAATAAATGACAAACTTCTTACAGACTAAAAAGAGATTTACAGCATAAAAAGCCCACACCATTCGGTTGCAACCATAGAGACAGGAGGCTAATTAGAGCTAATCTAGAGCAGATTTGCCCTTTTGCAAAACAAGAAGTACTTACATTGCTTGAGAACAGATTGGTCTTTGATACATACTCCATGTCATCCTGGGGCCTGAGTTCCTGCAGCCGCAGGTCCCTGGCTGCAGTTGCTGCAGCCAGAACTTCTGTGGATATAAGTGTCATTATCTCCACGCAAGCATCACTAATTTAATCATTAAGGATCTGGTCCATTATTTTTTTCTGAAATTCATTGCTTTCCAACCCTCCCTCCTCCCAGTTCAATCTGGTGATTTGCTATAGCCATTTGGTGCTATATCACAGCCCTATGAAAGTATTCTATACGAAGATTTAGGTAATAACAAAGCTAAGTATTCTTCACCAAGCAGGTCTACCCTTATTAATCCTCCCTTAGGACTTTGTCCTCTCTGTAATGCTCCACACATTTATCTCATACAAGCAAAATATAGCTGGCTAAAAAAATACACAGAAAGGAAAGGTCACATTTACGAAGCAGGAAATATTGCCTTCCCCCCCAAGAACAACAAAGCATCCAGTAAATCCTTAGTAATGAAGAAACAATAAATTTCTGCCAGTATATACTGGTCTTACGAGAGAGGAAAGTTAAATTACTGCCGTCTGGCTTGGTGACAGGATCTCCAGACAGCTGGATGAAGCTTTTGCCTGGTTGCTCATTCTCATTCTTTAGCTTCAGTGGAAGATGAATCAGGAACAGATGGGAGGTCCAGTTTCAAATTCATCATTCACCAACCCCTTTCCTGAACAAAAATCATTAGGTTGCCTTCAGGATTCATCAGCACTTGCTGGCTGGTCTGGAAGCCCAGTTATGTTGTTTAGGAGTCACTTTACAAGGCACTGCTTTTGGCCTCCTACCCTGCTCCATATACCCTGAGGAGCTGTAGCGACTCTGAATCAACCCTCTCTAAATATTTGTGCAAACACTGACGCACACCTTCCCCTTGGATGCTTGCAGAAAAATGGAAGAAAACCTAATCTGTATGTGGTCAAACCTTTTCATCGGCTTTATGTGCCACAGAATGCTACAATAAATAGAGGAGCTGGCACTGCATATCTGGCTCGGCCAGAGCAACCCTACACATTTGTAAGCTTGGGATGTGATTTGAGTTACTGTACAAATTTCCCAAGTGAATTAAGCATTGCAGATATCAAATATAGATCTACACAGGAGAAAAAGAAAACATACCAGAAGAAAAAAATAAATCCTTTGCACCTTCATCTGGAACAACAAATGGATGTGTGAGTCAGTCGTATGCCTCAAGTTGTAAGGGATTTTCTAGGCCCATTAGAAAAAGAAATCTGCCATAAGGAAGATGCCATAATGAGAGTTTCCTCACCCACAGTTAGCTGTCATACCTGTTAACTTATCTTTCCCAAGTTAAAAAAGATTTTCACCTGGTGGAAAAAATGCTTTGTTTATGCCTTTTTCCCTGTGTAGTTAGATGTGATGAATTTGTAACAGATTCCTAGGGAAGACAAGTCCTCCAAGAATAAAGCAAGCAATCATAACAGTGGCATTTTCTGTAAGTTCTGGAGTCTTTTGTAATAGCTGTAAGACTTGATTCAGTGAACTAGTAAGGCACACACTGCTTGTGCACAGTGTTTTCATTTCCTTGACTTTCACCAAGGATTTACAGCAGCCTGAAAGACCAAGTTATTAGAAACAAATTTACCTGAGGTACGAACTTCTGTTGATTTCATCAGAGAATTTTCTTTCCTGAACTATTTGAAGCCGTATTTCACCTTAATTTAGCTAACACACAGTACCTGATAATCAATGAGAGACTCCCCAGCTTTGGAAATAGATTTTTACACTTCATCTCTCTCTGCATGTTTGTTTCATGCATTAGACCACCAAGCTGCCTAAGTAACAAACAAAAGAAAAGATACACACTGTTTTCCAAGAGAAGAAAAATACAAAAGTCCTTCATGATCAGAGTCCCTGCCCTGAGAATCCCACTGCATTTGAAATCATCTCGGTTTCCCAAGGCCAGGTAACATTTTCAGTAGATATGTTGGTCTCATTATTTTATCAGTTGTGTCCCCCATTTTGTAAATTTCTCTGAATCCCAAAAATTCTCTGTGTAGAAGTCCTTCTCCCCTACTTTAAGGCAGGATATGGCTTACCCTAGAAATTTATTTGTCTAACAATTTATTCTTAATTTGTAGCTTAATATACATCTCTAATCTCACTTCCTGCTATTTAAGTAAACTACTTCTTGTCTGTGGACATTAATATATATACATAAATAAAACAATAACTTTTATAACAAACTATTAAGTGTCAAAATCTTTACTAAATCCTCCCCTCAGTCTCCTCTTTTCCACCAGAGCAATGAAAAATTTTAAACATTTCTTTGCAAGCCTTTCTTACTTCATCTGTTGGGCAGTTCTCCTCCAAACTTGCTTCCCATGATTCTCAATATCTGGTACAAAAAACTTAAGCAGGACATCACCTTCAGAGGTCTATTTCAACTTAAACTGTCCTACAAGGTTATTTCTATAACCTGAAGCCTTCAAAGACCCAGAGGAAAATGCATAGTTATCTTGCATGTCTTCTGCATCAAGCTGTTGTTCATGAATAACAGTATTTGTTTATACAATTAGTTATGCCTTTTTATTTCTTCACACAAGAAAATACAGCTCTTTCTCCAGGAACTTCATAGTCTTATGGTCAAATTGTATCCACTGCTGGAGATTCATCATACATGTAATGATGAAAGAGAGAAGGTGGAGAACCCTTTGGGATTGTCTTTTAAGGTCTCTGTTATGATATGTGGAGGTGTCCCTGCCTGCGGCAAGAGGTGTGGAATCAGATGACCTTTAAAGTACCTTCCAACCCAAACCATTCAATGCTTCTATGCTTTATGAAGAGAATATGATTATTTCCCCAGAGCTTTTATTGCAGAGCCCTGTTCTATTACCCCATATTAAGTCTTTTCTAGAAGTACTGTTGCTGGGCCATAGTCTTGCGTTTGTACAACTGAATTTCTTGCATGTGCCATGCTTTACACTTCACTGTAGCCTATCCTATTATTATTAAGCCAAAAAATTAATTCAGAAAAATATCAAGTGGCAGAAAATCTTGCCTACCCAGTAGGTGGAAACTTTTGTATAATTCATGTATCTTAATTATACCAAGAGGCTGATAGTCATCAAGCTGTGACTAATTTGATAATGTTTAATTAATTTTTAGCAGTAGAGATGACAGACTGAGATTATGTTGTCCCTGTTTGAAACCTGTGACATAGTGGCATGACACCTGAGGAGGTGCCAGATAGCACAAGACAGAGGTGAATCACAACATTCAAAAGTGTAGTTAAGTACAAAAATCAAGCTTTCTCCAGGTATATAGAAGTTAATATGCAGTGTCCGTACACAGTTTGGCAGTTGATCAGAGATATAACGTTGAGTCCAGCATGCACTCTGAGACTCATCATGTTGGAGGCAGGGGAAGTTTAGAGCAGAACCATGATTATCCCTCAAGGAGGAAAGTTAATAGTATAAACCACTTGAAAAAAACCTCAGCTTCTGGAAAGCTGTATTATGGGAACAAATCCAAGCCTAACAATGCTCATCTAGTGCAGCAATTGGCATGGATTCTGTCTCCAGGTGTACACTGTGCTTGCAGTACCCTATTCATCCAGATGGAAGAATTACTCAGCTCAGATCAGAGGAAAGCAGAGAGAATGCCCCAGTCTCACTGTGCCTGGTAGGGTGTGTGTCTCCCATTGCTGCTGTCCATTGGATCTACTACACATGTGCGCAGCAGCGTATATTCATATATCTAATCAGATAGAGAGAAAAAGCTATTAACTTCAACAACTCTGGCTTATGTGCCTTATGTGCCTTTCAAACAGGGTAGGTCCAGCCTGAACAAGTTTCCTTGACCTCCTCCCATGCACACCGGTCTTCTTCAGCCTCCACGGTGGCTGCCAAACCACCCTGCGTCAGTTTTCCCTTACTCTCCTGGTAGACCTTACCTATAACTGTTCCAGAACTTTGTCCTTTCTCCTCTAGGAGCCACCAGGGCTCAACATAGTATTCCAGATAGCCTCACCATTGCTTTGTACTCTGCAATGGTTTGCCTTGTGCTACAGAATTCAGATTTTTCTGTCTCCATTAGATATTACATATCTTTATAGGCTGAAAGGTCCTATTTGTCTTTTTTGAAGTACTGCAAGTTGAGGGCTCACAGTCATCCTATGCTCAACTAATCCATTTGTTTTTCCTCTTTTATCATTTCCACTACAGAGTTCCCAGCCTAAATACAAAAAAATCTTATGATTAGTCCCAAAGTGTATGAACTTGCCTTTTGATAGCTGGAATTTTGTTCTATTTCTATTGCTTCCCCTTGAAGGTCATTAAGTTCACTTGAACAATATCCCAATGCTCCTTTGTACTGCTGTCTCAAAATTTTGTATCATCAGCAAAATCCTACAGCACCAAAGTCCCTAGTGAAAATATTACACAAAACTGAGCCTAAGAACAGTCCTTAAGTAACTTGCCTAGGAGCCTACTTCCAGTCCAACCCTTCCCCATTTAATATTCTCTTTTATACAGTTCTCCCCTCACTTTTCAACCCTATCTTCCTCATTTTAACTAACAACCATTCATGTAATCCTACATCAAATGCTTTACTGAAGAAGGAAAATTGGAAGACCTGATTTTTCCTTGTTTAGAGAAATGTTTAGTAAAATAAAAATGCATTTTCTAAGTATGACCAACTTTTAGCAAACCTAGGCTGTGTCTTGCCTTGATTTCTATTTAAATGCAGGCCTTTATTTTTTTCTTTTTCTCCAAATACATTCTAAACCTGCATATAGAACCGGGATCAGATCAATGATGCAACAGTTGCATAGAACATATTTTTTCCTCATAATTTTAAATATGATAGAACATCTTCACTACATCAAAAGACACATCTATTATTGCCCTTACTAGAGTTTCTGGCAGTACTAGACAACTGACTAGTCCACCAATAGATGCAGCTTTCTCCATTTGCTCTTTCTTTATTCTTGCATTAAAATGACTTTCAATATCATAAGTTGCAGCTACATCGCTGGTCTGAAAGTAAACCTGTCATTTTGTGCTGCTGTTGGTACTCTGCTGGTGGTGACACCGCGTCATTTCTTGGTGGATGAACATCTGATGCATAGCTGTACCCTTCTCTTTTTGGTACACTTTTATTTTAAGCCACTTGCTGGGAACTTTTATCTTATGCCCCCACACTGCTCTTTCAGTTCCTTCCTCCTTCCCCCTCAAAAAACAGATAAATCTTTACTTCTCTTTAGGTAGACAGGCAGGTTAATGTTCCTTCAAGCATTACAATTAATGAATCCCACAACTAAGACATTTCCAAAACAGCATGCTCCTTTATTTCAGGTCTGGCATGTTACCTTCTGATGTCAGTTCAGGTAGGCAGATATTTCTTACAGTGTTAACGGCTGTGCCATTCATAAAAAAGAGTATTTGCTCTATAGCAATTTCAATAACTTTCTATAATTTCTAATAGCTTATGTCTCTTCATGTTATGATCTTTAATATTACACTACATTATAGTTGTTTAATAAAGTATTTTTACTTTTTTAAAATAAGTCATGCAAGTGGCTTAGAATATGTCTCTCTGGCCTCTGCTATGGAATATAATGCCTTCTGGAATTTCAGTCACATTCTGGTTTTGGAGGAAAAGGATAGATTTTCTAAGGGAAAAAAAAATCACAGCAAAGAAGATAAAAAAATAACTGGGTCTTGAATTAGTGCAAATTAATATAGTCTCCAGTGATCTGACTAGTTTATTTTTTTCCTCAAAAACACTGCAATGAAGCAAGAGTGTAAGTTTTGTGTGTGTTTTATTTCTAGTTTAATTTGCATTCTATTATTCTGTATTAGGATTTAAATAGAAGAAAGAAAAATCCCAAAGCAACAGGCATTCTTTAATCAGGGAATCGAGACAAATCTAAAAGGAAAAAAATTATGTTATAGAGCAATAGGAGCTAAGTAAAAATTCATAAGTCAATGCAAAGATAGCAAAGAAGTAAACCTCTTTTGTACCAGGAATCTCTGAAACTTCCCATTCAGATACCTATGCTTTTAATGTGTCTCTGCTATTGTATCGTAAATTATTTCATAATCATGTAAAGATTTACATACCCAACAGTTACACCTGGCTACGTCCACAGGAGCTTAGCAGTCATTACTTTGCAAGTAGTTTCACAGTCAGCAACCGGCTTGTGAATCCAAAGTACCTTGCACTTCAAGTGGAAAACATTTCAAACTCACCCTTCATTTTACCTAGACAATAAAACTAGGACTCAAAATCACAGTTCATCCAGTGGCAAGACTCCCATGATAAAACTGAAAAGATACCAGCAAGCAAATCAGAAGCATCTAATCTGTTTTTAAAAGCAATACAAATAAATCCTCATCTTCGTGAAGGAGGAGGCCTAAAAGAACGCCTGCCTTGAAGATGACCTTTAAAGCGAGAAAAGAAACAGACCTGAGAGTAAGTACAGGCACAGAATGCCTCCAATAAGCAAGATTTGCAGAGGTGATTCTGCAGATAGATCAGTATAAATTAAACTTTAAACAACTGTTTATAGTCCTTGCTAGATAATTCCTAACTTACCACTGCCACCAGGAAAGTGCCAAAGAGCCAAGACAAATTAAATTAAATTAAATTGTGGAGAGATTCAGAAAGTTTTAGAGTTTAAAATAAAATATTTTGAAATGGTTCACAGAACTCACCAGAGCAACATTCTTCAATATGTCTGTGTGAAGTTTCTACAGACCTCAAGTGTTCATCATGCAAAATAAAATGGTCATTTGGAGGAGAGATAACAGAACTGAAGTGCAAGTCTCTGCTGATTGCTGATGCCAGCCTTTGGTAGACTTTGTGGATTTAGACAATAACAGGCTGCTCTCTAAAGGTTCTGAACTTAAAATAAAATAATAATGCCAGCAAAGGGTTAAATACTATCAGGGAACAGAAAAGATCTGTATAAAATTTGGCTTTGTTACTGAGAACATTATATGTGTATATACCGACACACGTGTATATGTGTCTGTTTGTGTATATATTCATATACACAAATATATAATTTCCTCTACTCAATCACTTTGAATCCTTTAAATGAAACATTTAAATACAGCACTGAACAAAACAGGAACTGGGAACATGGAAAAATAGAAAAGAAGGGACACTAGTAGCAAATGCGCAAGATAAGTAAAACGAATAGGCTGTTGCAAGCAAAGGTAAACTGTGGACATTTCTTTCATTCTCTAGATTTCTCTTTTGTGTTTGAACAGCTAAAAATGTATTCCTAAAATATCATAAAAACTTCCACTCCAACTGTCTATGCTCTCATTGAAGTATTCAGCAGGGATTAAGGGTAGGACATTTTCTAGGGATATTACTGCTGCTTTTGAAACAGGGCTCCTTTCTCTGCTGAGTCCTTTTGCATTTTTCTTCTAGCTCAGACAAGAGAGAGAAAAAAAAAGATGAGCAAGAAGTCCACTCATTTCTTCATTCAGTTACCTATATGAAAGGATGAGGGAAAGGCCCAGATAAATGGCTACTTTTGAAGCTGCTACTGGAATGGATATCTTATAATTAGAGACTGATAATACCCATAGTGTGGGAAGCTGCATTGATGGGTGCATTACAAATATACAAAAAGCAAGGTCATATAATGCTTTTGTATTCATAGAGTAAGTCCTCCTGCCCTCTCTAGTAATGGGGAGCCCGTACAATGAGAGAATTTGACCCTCAGAATGGCTTGCAGAATTGCTAGTCCCCTCAATTACCCTGCTCACATATGGGGAGACCAAAGAAATGCATCACACCATAATATGATTGTCCCTCATTCAATCTAGGAAGATCATTATCTCTGGAGCTAATAGTACAATATTTAATTCAGCAGAGTGTATTTAGAGTTGCTATTAAACAACAATATTGAACTAAGCAATAACCAGCCCTTGTCTCAGCTATTTATGAGTCCAGCAATATATTATATGCATCACTGGCTTTCTCTTCTGGCATCTGTAAACTCTTTTGACTAGTTAAATGCTCCAGCATTGATACTAGAAGCAGCAATCACTACATGCTGATTTGCTACTAATGAAGGAAACGGATCCAAGACCTAGGGTCACCTTCCTGTATCCACAGTGCATTCTAATTTTTCTAAAACAAGGTTTATTTGCTAGGAAGAGAAGAGAAGAGAGGGAGGAGAGTTCTGCTGATTTCATTGTACTGCTCTGAAAGGAAAGCAAAATAAACAGGTAATAATTTCTCTGTCTCCAATTTACATGAGAGCTCCCCTGGTACTTATGTCTGCAAAGACAGGAAAAATTGAAGCGTGTGAAGCAGAGCCTCAGCGCTTCTTCGTCTTGAGTCAAGCCACACTGTGTGCAATACATGTATGTAAGTCAGTGCTAGAAGTTTCTATCTATCTATACATAACCACTGCCTTTTTCAACTCTGAACTCTTTATACTGCAAAGCAGATGACAGAATGCTCACAAGATAAATCCCAATCAGCAAACAGAAACAATTGCACTTCTTTGTTTCTTCGTGTTGACTACTTACAGCCCCCCAACAGCTGCCAAGGGACAGCAATGGCAGGCAAGCCAGTTGTCGATACAGCCTAGTGGGCTCTCCCATCCCCCTTCCTGAAGGAATAATTCTTTCCTGTAAATTGAGGATATCAAAGTCTTGAAGTGTGTCTTTGAAAAACCTTGGTTGATACTTCCACAAGCTAAACACATATAAAAACCTGTTGGGCCACATGAAGGTACCATGTTTGCATGCTGTTTATATAGGCTGTAGATATGGTGTTACAATGTTTTTACTTCCTTAGTTTTCCCCAAGTTCTGTGAAATCTTGGGGGTTTTTTTCTCCTTCTTTTGTTTCTTAAATGTCATGTTGTCTTGTTGGGGTTAAATACCTGTCATTCCACCAGAGGTGGCCATATTTCTGGAGGAAGGGTGGACAGTTTTCCTTCATCACAAAGTACCGCATATACAAATAAACCCATAAAAAGTGAGTTAGGAATAGTTCAGGAGCACATGTACTATTGCTAAGTTGACAAGCTGTAGGCACAGAAAGATTTCTTTCAATTCTCTCCCTTTCCTTGTCTTGTCAGAAACAGTCCTAGTCCCACCCACAACCCAATGCTTCTCAGTAGTGGTTAAAGTAATCTTTCATTGAGCAACCTACTGCTGAGGGTACCATGGAAATAGCAGATGTAGAAATCTCAGCTGTCATCCTCCTAATTAAAGGCTGCGGTGATGATGAACACAGGCAAAATCATTACAAAAATGAGTGTTGATTCCTGATACGGGTGCTAAACAGATCGCTTCTTTTACCTCATCTCCTTTTCCTGCCCTAGCTTGCAGATGATATTGAGTGAGGATAGTTGATTAGTGTGGAAGGAGATCATTAGAACTTCATTGGACTGAGGCTGGAGATCTGAGCCCGTGGAGAAGGCAAAAAGTCATTTAAAGGGATTGTAGATTTACAAGGAGAGTACAATACAAGGAAACTCTAGGCACTACAAGGACAATAAGGATAGGCTAAGAAAAGTCCCAGACTTGAATACTTTCTTCCAACAAAAAATTGGATTTAAGACACATTGCTGTCTGTTAGGATGGAGTTCAAACAGTCTAAGAGCCTGAGGATGAATTAGAAAAGGAACCACAACAATTTGCTTTTTCCCTGTATTTCACTCATTTCCAGCAGCAGTGTTAAGGAGGATGTAGTTTATGGTACGGTTAAAACTGAGATTAAGAACACTGCACAAATAGCCTGAAGGAGGTGTAGATGTATGCAGAAATGTGCAGGAAAAATATTGTAAAATCTCAACTGTTCACCAAAATGACTTTGGAAGGTTATATTATACACAGCTGCTTATAGATTTTTTTTAAGGCCAAAAAGACCCATGGTGATCCTGCAGCCTCAAAGTCTCAATAATATTAATGGCAACACTTCACCTAGGAATTCCTCTACTCAGCTCAATAATTTCTGGAGTGGTTAAAACTTCCCTCTTAAAAAGAAATATCATTGCAATTCAAAGATTGAGAGTGATGGAAAACCTTCCTTTATCTCTGAGCAGTCAGCCAAGGTTGTTAATTATCTCTGCTGTTAAGAAAATAAATAAATCAGAAATAAAAAAGATACTACTTTCATTTTTAATTCATCCAGTTTCAATTTCCAGCTACTGTTTCTTGTTATAACTTTGTCTAAAATTAATGAGTCTTCTCCCACCTCTGCACTATATACTAGATATCCCCACTGGCGACACTTAGAAAATGTGATCAGGTTAGCTTTTAACCTTATTATAGACAGGAGCTGCAAAATCTCTCCTACACTGAACTTTAGGGACCACTTCTACAAGTGAAGAAGCAATTTATTCTCTTTCTCAGTGCAGGGCTCTCTTGAGGAATTCTGCAATACGTTCCAGAAATGGTGGCTGTGCTCAGACACAGATAACTGTGATGTAGGTGAGGGCTGAAACTACCAGCTCAATGTACCTCAAAATTCAATTCATAGAAACAACTTTTCCACACTCAGGTCACAGAAATCCTTAGTCTAGACATGAAGATCCAAGCCTCAGTTCTCGTATCTCTTGACCAGCCATTCCTCAGCCGCATCAGCAGAAAGAAAACATGGACTTAGGAAATGATGTGAGGGTAGAGTGAAAGTGCAGAGGACACCAGGCAGGAAGGGCTCAGCTGACATCTCTTATCTTTACAAACCTCGACACTTTGGTTTCTTTTCCTTCTTTCGAAATCAGAATGACACCAGGACTAAGAAATTCACTAAGTGTAAGGGACCAACCCATAAAGTTAGGCACATAAAATATTGGTAGAGGAATGTGAGCTGGCAGTCCCATTCATCTTAAATAAGTTTACAACATAGAATTACATCCTATATTCCAGATTGCACTGAATAATGTGCATACCAAACCCGCTATCAGAGGGCAAATTTAGCTTAGTAGGTTGGTTGGTTGTTGTTTTTTTTTTTTTTTTCCTATTTCCCTCTCTCTAACCTTCTCTCTAGTAGATAACAAATAAGTTCTTCTATTTCTTTTTTTCTTAAGTCTCACCAGCATTACTCCTGTGACTGAGTTTTGTCAAGGGCTCAAGAGAGGAAGATGTAAAGAGACCTTGGGAAAAGTCTTAGAGTAACTCTCTGAAGCATTTCTTATTTTTCAGATTTTTGAGTTATCCATACAACATCCACCCACAAGATGCTTTTCAGCTACTGCAAACAGGAAGCACTTTTAATGGAATGTTTGTGTTTGACTATAGATCTTTTTGCCAACAAGAAGGAAACCATTTTAAGTTAGTGGGATTTTAAGGGCATAAACCCATTGACTGTGAAAGGAAATTAGGACCTTTGCTGTCTGTTGAGGCTTTTACAGCTTCACCTGCTCCCAAAGGAAAACATCATGCTGTATCCAGGTAAATCAGCAAGAGCAGAGCCCTTTCGCTAGAGCAGGTGAAAGTAAATAAGAAACAAAGATGCAAATATCCATGCATGAATTTCTGCAGACTTGCAGCACTCCACACTGATCCAAGGAATAGTCTCTTGTCCTGTTACTACCTGTCTGTTAGAATTATTTGAAAGTTTCAAGCCTAAGCTGCTTGCTCCACAACTGTAATGCAGTTGCATCTGTGGTAAATCACTGGAAAGTCCAGCAGTACTGGATAGAGCAGTGGAATTCAGCACAAAAAGACATAGAATTCTTTAAGCCAGAGTAGCCTGCTCCTATCCCTCACAGCTCTTCAGAGAAGAGGCATGGGATCTTTTAACACACCAGAGGTAAAGAAGGATCCTCCTAACTAATTAACCTGCTTTAGAAACATACACTTTGGTGTGTTTAAATTACAAGATGTAAATCCTTGTTGCCATCAATTTAGATTTTACATCTCACACTGGCTTCTCATCCTGGGAGAGGGATTTTGCTGAAGAAAGAGTGATATATCTATCAAATAATTAACACAGATTTGAAAAAAACCCCAGCCAAACACACAAAACCACAACACAAACATGGTATATCCTACCTTCTCCAAGAACAGGCATTAAGTCATGGCTGTTAATTCATCAGATCAGTATAGCCCATAGTACTATGTTAAGAAACCATAACTATAAAGAAGAAAATTACTTATTTTAGCACTTTATGACTAATGCGATATGTTCCAAACCTAATATTGTTAGGAAACTTCACAACTCCTTTAATACATCTTTCCAAAAGTATTAATAAAATCTCAAATGAAGACCCAGGGTTTGAAGTCCTTAATCATTACAGTGATCTTAATTGGCATTGATTTGTCGTCCAGCTGAGAGTTCTTCACTTCCACAGGGAATACCTATTTTCACAGGAGTAGAAATAACATCAATCCAAAGAGCGCATGAAGCTAAATTTAAGCATTTTTTTAGCTTGTTTCTGAATAACCCAATAATTGACAGGAGCATTACTCATCACAGAATCTAAGGGGAAAGTCTCCTGAGATCAGTTCTTATTTCTCCTACTAAAAAATGCACGTTTCCTTTCATTATTTCCTTTGAGCATGAGGCATCGAAAAGGAATAGAGCTTCCTAGACATGTTAATAGTTTAAATGCACTGTATGCTTGGATTTGAAATCAACAGTTTCAAGTAATTGTAAGCAGACTATACATATCCATATGTGGTAAGTGGCAGAATGTATGAATAGACATCTACTTAGGAAGAAAGAAAACTTTAACAGGCATCTTGGGATTCTGCACAGAGCATGGAGATGGCAAGAGCAAGTCAGTGCAATCCAGCCACATTTAACTGATGTAATGTCTCACGCAACACTGGTGTCACAAAGCCAATTTCATGAGCTAACAGGAAGCAGAGCCTGACCTGTAAACTTAATACTACAGGTTAATCCAAAAATATTTTTAGGGAATCATGGTCTATTTTTCATCCAGCTCCTAGATGACGTTTAGCTGCCACTTAGGTACAACCATGGATAAGTCCCATAATCACCTTTGACCTCTGAAACTGAAGATAGGCTTGGATGGAGTCTACTGGGCTCTGAAGCAATTCACCATGACTTGGTGCCCTGAAAGGAAAGGAATAATAAATTTGGCCTGACTCAGTTGTGCAGCTGGTGGTTTGTCTGCACACAGCACTCACTTTTCCCTGTGAATGAGATGAACCTGTGACCTAGTATGTATTAACTGAGCATATCAACTCAGCTAGAAGTCAGAAGGGATTAGCAGCTGTAGCTCCACTCTTTAACTGTACATGGCTTGTAATTGGACGAACTAGATGCACAGGGTATGTTGCAGTTCTTGACATTTGTAATCTTCACAAGTACTCATTACAAGGGAAGAAACCCCAAATAATCCAAAGGGGTAGCTCAACAGAAAAAAAATTCCATAGTTATTTTAAGCTGATTTAGTTGCTTTTCCTACTGCCTTTTACCACCAATTCTCTATGTTGGATAACAGAAAGGGAACTGGCCCACTGGTGAGTTATGTCAGTCAGATTTGCTCTATTCCAACTTCTCCAGTGCTACAGAGAAACTAATTTAATTCTTTGGATTAGGTAACAAAACAAAAAAGGGTCTGATTTTGCAAAGACATCATATTCCAGTGAGGAAAGATTTGTAGAACTTAGAGCAGCAAAGAAATATAACTTTCTTAGAGAACGTAAGAAACTGGGCTTCTGACTGGAAGCAGCCTCCAATCCTGCTGCAAAGCCTGATCCAGAGTAGGTCTCACACCAGGGTTAAAGTAGTCAGCAAGTCCCAAGAGCAAGTAGTTATTCCTGGGGTCACCATCAGTGGGTTAGGAATAATTGATCTTTAATGATAACATGTACATATTGACCTCAATTCATCCAATTGCTTTCCTTTCCCTTCTCCAAGGTTTGTATTTCCTTGAAAGCTGGGGAGATGTAGATAATAAGCAAATTGCTTGCAAAATATCATGTTTTGGCTCACGCTCTGCCCTCATCTGTACTGATATGGATTGTGTCATTCTGCATCCGATGCCTCGGTGATTTCACAAACTGAAGATCAAATAGAGAGGGTCTAGCCCGTCGTGGGAAGTCTCCTAAGTCGATACTGTTGGTTTTACAGATGTAAGGTTCAACCAACTCCTATGTCTGGCCTGCTGTGCACCAGTGTGAAATTAATTATTATATTAAACCATTAATTTACAAGGTGGCAAAGAAAGGTTTAGGGAGAAACATAAAATAATTACCTGACACATTTTAAGACCTCCCAAAACAAATTTAATTCTTGTTTAGTCAAACAGTGAAGAATTTTAATGTCCAAGAACAGAGACTGTCTGATTGGTAATGACAGAGTTGTCTTATTTGAATAGGAAAATAATTTAAATTTCCTTCATTAAATATACTATTATTATTATACACTATAGTGTATAATAATTTTGTTTTCTGTCCATCATGTATTAGTCTATCTTATCCCAGAATGAGAACCTACAAATCATCAGTACCACGCAGGTATCCATATAGAATCATAGAATCATAAAATGGTTAATATTTAGCATACCTGTTAATTTCTTCATAGAGTTTCTCTTGTCTTTATGAAAAAGGCCTAGAATCAACTCTTAATAAGGCTCTTGGCTTTTTCTTAATGGTGTGACAAAGAAGCAACCATTTTGATTTAAGGAAATCACAGCTTCCTAGCTAGGATCCACTGTGATATGCAATCAAGGTGGGCTATCCAGGAGAGTATCCATATTGAATCTAATGTATCTATGTTACCATTATAAGAATGTTTGTAGGACTAAGCAGTCATTAAAAAAATGAAACTCAATTTAAGAGAAGAAAATTTACTCAATTTAATTTGACCATGGAGTGATTCTATTCTTATGAAGATGTAATTTCTTTTTTGAGATCAACGTATACTTAGAGAACACAGTTAAGCTTTTAGTCCTGTAGCTCCTTCATCAAACCCCACAGGTTAACATAGCTGCAACACCAGTAAAACCCACTATCACAAAGCAAAACTGCTGCATTGCAGTCACTGCAAATGTAAGGGTTCTACTACACCCTAGGTGATAAAACCTGTGCTGCCGTAGGATGGAAGCTGTGAAGCACATTACCACCCTGCTGCATCAGAACAGAGCACTGTTGAAAAGATGGCTTAGTAATTTGCACTAACAGTTAACAAGCTAGACATCTTTAATCCGTGCACTCTAATATCTCAGGCATGAGCGAAATTCAAACCACACTATTAGTCTCCACTACTCGTTGTATCTAATCTGAGACTGGCAGCTTTTGAAAGGCAAACCCTGTTACTGGTCCCTAGGTTTGTTACCCTTGGAGATCTGGCTTCCACAGCCTGCCTGCTTCCTAAAGACTCTCTTGGGAGGCTGATGCCAAGAGCAGCAATTCGTGTTGATTGAGATGAGATTTGTTATGATGTAGACACCTGTCTAAGAAAAACCTGGACTAGAAGCATTAACTCATTTTACACAGATAAATGAACAGCCATTGGTGACAGCTTTTGAGTAGTATCAACAAATCTGGCTCTAAACTGATGACTTATGTATAGGTCTCTTCATCCTGAACCTTACCTTCTTAGTTTGAGGAAGAAAATGGCACAATGACACACAGTTTCACTCTTTCCTTTGTTATCAGTAGTCAACAATTTAATGAGCGGTTAATTGAGACTTCAGCCACATTCATTATCCTCCTACAGTTATTACATTTACCTCAAGCAATAGAGCAAAATAGCAATTTTGCCCTGAACCTTCCCTTAACTTAGATGTCTCAAACTGGATGTCTGACCAGCCTCCACTTTACTGGCTCAGGACCCCTGATAAGAATCACTAGCAGAGCTGCTTTCCAGCATAGAAAAAAGAGTCCCATAGATTGTTTAATAAAGGCAGTGTCATTTTCAATTTTACAACAAACACTCCAGTAAATTCTACGTCACATCACCAAGGAAACTCACTGCAATAATTCAGTCAAAGCCAAGGAGAGGATTTCTACAACAGTTTAATAATAACAATGTGCTCTTCTCTGTTGCCCTTTATCCAAGGATATCAGTGCTTTTCACCAATATTAATTCATTTTCTAAACACAACTTCAGAGTGTAATTTCAGGAAATTAATTGAGTATGACATTCCTGTGTATCCTAACTGTTGCTCCCTTGACATCACTCTGCAGAGCAAGAAAAATCCCCACGAGCATCTCCAAATCATGTGGCAAGAAATTCTTTCCCTCACCCTATGCTTTTGTGCAACTAACATCTTGGACATGACAAATGTGAAAATTAAGGAGGTATAATATTCTTGCATCTACTTTGCAGTTAATCCAAATTCTCTTTTATGGTCCCCAGCCTCGAATACATAAAGCAAAGAGTTACAAAGGCTGCTGGGTGATGATGGACATAAATAGTTGAATTCTTTTTCAACCATGACCTTATCCTACATGTCTGTATGCAGAGCTCCTGTAATGACATGTAACAGTGGATCATGATCACCACCCAACGTGTTGCAATCAGAGAGAAAAAAGGCATCATAATGGTCATTAATTGAACAGAGCCACAGGCTCATGAGGTCTTGAACATTTTTCTGATCCATGACTCAGTTTCCATGTTCAGGAAAACAGACCTATTCTATTTACTGCAAGAGCAGTGCACGGGTTGATTCTGTCCTGTGCACAGGAGACAAAGAAAGGCAAAGTACTGCCCAAGCACTTTAGGATCTTACAGTACTGCAACTAATAGCTGCAGCTTATATTTTTTGTGCTGCCTTTTCCTCTAACTTGATTTCCTTTCAATCTTTTCTCTCTATTTTTACATAGGTCAACATGACCCATGTTCAGATCACTGCAAGTCTCCTGATGACTTTGTACCTTCAGTGAAGATTCATCCTCCTAGTTTTCTAAATGTTAGTACTCTCTCTTTTCTTGTCAAATATGGATTTTTAACACTGCCCATGGCACATTCAGATACAAATCCTTATATGCTGAAGGGGACATTGCAGGGGGAAAATTGGAAAAGAAATCATATGTGTTGCCTGGACAAAAGGAGTGATCATTACACACAATTTGAGAACATTACTGTAAAACCAGTGAAGGAGCATCAGCAGCTTAGTTATAGCAAACTATAACTCAGTTTTTAATGACACAACTGTGATTTCACACACAGAGATTACTATTGATTTGATCATCACTGGAAGGGTAAAGATGCAACTTCCCCTTTCCCACACACCTCCCTGTAGCCCATCACCTTTCAGAAACATGACACACCCAAGTAGCACATAGCTGGAATGCCATAGCACACAGGGAGTGTTTTAAGGCACAGGATGACTGTGGCTTGCACAAGAAATACAAACCTGCCAACTTGTTCCATAGCTGTAGGACATTTAATCCGTACCAGCACTTGCTCTCAGCTGGGGCTAATCAGTGTTTATTCAATGCTAACTGTGGTTCACTAGGAGCAAAGCTGGTTTTCTTCAGTGTTAGTTTATGCATAAGAAAACCATACCTGGTCAAAAAAAAAGACCTTTCAGTTCAGTGTCCTGTGCCCAGCTCCACCTCACAACAGATGCTTAGGTAGAGAATGCAAGCAGAAATATCCGCCAAGAAACATTCCTCCAGATCCATAAATCTGTGGCCTTCCAGAGTCGGAATAAGTCAGGGCCTTCCAGGGTGAGAATTGAGGCCTTTATTACTAATTTCCCATAATCTTCCCCATTGGGGTCTTTATGATTAATCTTCCATTTATAAAGCAAGTTGACTCTTGCTTTACAAACAATCCAGTTAATTTCTGGATCTCTTGGAAGTTCTTCCTCAAATGAGATTTGGCGTCACAGCAAATACAAAAGGATCACTCCTGGTTTGCTGGGAACATGCCAGCTAGCAACTTCACATACCCACAGCTTGCCTCCAGTGGTCTTGCAATGGGCAGTGTATATACTGAGGTCTGATAAGAGATGCATGTGTGCAGTGTGATGGGTGGTCTCTTCTCAGGCAGTGTGCAAACATAATTTTAGGGGAACTCAGTGGTTCCTGAACCATTAGAGAGCCCAAGAGTGTTTGTGGTTATGCATTTTTCCATTTCTCCACATCACAACTTAAAAATAGGAAGAGGTAAGCAAAGCATCTCAACTTTGTCAATAACATGGGGAATTTTAAGTAGACAGCAGAGCAGAAAAACCCATTGCTCTCTGCAGAGTGCTGTTAGTATTGTTTGATTTGTTCCCCTGTTAACTCAAGGCTGGGAGCAGAATAGCACTGGAGTCATGCTATTCTTCCCACCTTCTGCATTTCCAGAGCAAGTCTGGTCCAAGGTCTGAACTGCAGGAGCAGCCCTTCACCTCTCTGCCTTCTCCTATAAGCCTGAGTAGGAACATGTACATGAAGGTGATTTCTACTCTCTTACCAGTACCCAGATGACTCCTTTGTCAAAGACCATTACCGAGATTTGCTTATGGTGGATGAAGTTTGTACCCAGAACCACTCTGTTTTTCTGGCTTACCTTTTCACCAAGTTGACTTCTCCTTTCCTTCCCGAGTCTCAACAGCTCATGCACGCTGTGTGGCTGCATTTCTCTATAGAAGTTAAAAACTAGGGAGCAACTTAAACCATGATTAATTCTTCTAAAATATAATCATTAACTGCCAGATGTCAGTGTGAGAAAGGGCAGTGCTGCTGTTCTTCAGGACTTCAAGGGGATCTCTCTAGATGAAATTTTTAGTAGAAAAATGAGACTGCGGAGCTGTGAAGCTGTCAGTGCTGAGCTAAAGTGTAGTGCACAGCATCCAGAGAGATGTAAAATCCAGCAGTGAAACCTGTGCTCAAATCCTGAATCAAGAGTGGGCAGAGCTAAAAACAAGAATAAAATACAAATAAAATAATCCTTCTTTTGAGAGAACAGTTTCCTTCTGATTAACTGAGGGACTATTACTTGTGTCTGGTATTCCTCGTGGAGTCTACATACTGTATACTGATCTCCTATTGCTTGCACTTTATAGCATGCATACCAATAAAATCCCATATACTTTAGAACTTATGGAAAATGGCTGAGACCTAACAAAAATTATCAACATATAGTAGTAGCAGACTAGTTCTGATTATCTTTTATAATTGTATGCATACACACACATACACCTAAATTTAAACAAAAATAAGATTTCCATCACTTCAATTTATTATAGATTTGCTCAAAATCCTAAATTAGCCTAGGCTTGAATGTTAACAATAGCAATGAGCAGTTTCTCAAAGGGTTTAGCCTTATTACTGAGCTACACTGGTAATAATAATGCCTGAATCCAACAGCTTGTTTACATGGTCTGCTGCATTCTTGCATGAACTATTGACCATCTGCGTAAGAGTTTCCTGGGCAATGGATTGAACTCAAACACATGATGGTCCCATATTGGCAATAATGGGGTGAAAAAAAGAAGTTTTTACTTTCCTCCAGAATCAAAGGCTTAATAAAAGTAACTCAACTTGAAGTAGACTCTGTTGCCAGGAGCTACAGCAGGGAGAATGAATACCGAGAGATTTTTAAGGATGTATTTTCATTTACATAAAAGTTTCAAAAGGTGAAGAAAAAGCAGGAGAATGGGATTAAGGGCTGAAATAAAGTGAATAATAGATAGCAATACTTTGCATAGAATAGAAAACCATTGCAGCAACAAATACCCAAGGTGTGGATTTGTAGAACCACATCCTAATTTATGAAGTCTCTTTTGACATCAGCAATGTATTGTAAGTGTGGTACATATTCAGAAGCATGTTAAAGGCGCTTAACTCTGTGTGCAGGCAGAGAGGGAGTTAAAGGCTTTATGAGTTCTTTTATTAAACTTTGGGAGTGTGCTTCCATTACATGGAGCTCTGGTGAACCATGAATTCAACACAATTTACACTGTGATTGCTGTGAGCTGAGTGCACACACAGTTTTTGGTTTGTCTAACGCTCACTCAATAAAGCATATTAAACTACTGACTTTCCATCTGCAGCCCAGTCTTGCAGCTGGAAATTTGAGAGGTCTGGGTGACTGTAGCCTGCTGATCCTGTTAAATTGATGTAAGCCTTCTTTAAATATTTCTGCATGAAGACACTCTAGACTGATTCGTTTCCATTTATTTACCATTTCTAACACACACAAACACACACTGATATAAACAGCAGGAGCAGATGAAGAAGCTCTGACAGCCTGGCTGTTTGCCTGTCCCATTGCCAGAGGTTACTGGCCACTAATTCAGCAAGACTAAAAAGGAACATGAACACATATCTCAATTGCTTCTTTTCCTTGAGATTTTAGAATAAAATTACTTTACCAGACAGTTTAGTCTAGGAGCCTGCAAAAAGGGAGAAGGACAGGTTCATTTTGCCACTCTGTCCAGGGGGCAATGATATTCAGGATAGGGGCAAGGAGACCTGAAAAACTTACAGTGCCTTTAAATCTGACTAGCTTTGGAAAAACCTGTCTCTCACCCCTTAAACCTATCCTTTTATCAAATACATTTACCAAACTTTCAGATGAGTTTGATCCAATCAATTTCAAATCACTTTAAAATTTATATCAGTGCAACTTTGCATCTAGGAAAACCTTTGATGAGCTCTTTACCAGGGTCTTGACTCTACAAGCACTCAAGTATACTCTTCATTTTAAGCACATTCCTCAAACCTATTGATCTCAATCCACTTCAGTGGATTATAAACATGTACTTAAAGTTGGAGGCCTATATCAGTGCTTGCTTAATACAAATTTGTCACTGCTGAAGTGGACTAGATTTAGATACACTAAAAATGAAGCTGATTCTTTAATACTTTCCTGATTTGCATTGACTTCACACAGGCTTATTATTAAACATATTTGGAAGCTTTCCTAAACTGGAAACCAAAGAATTGCAATAGAAATATGTCAGAAATGATTGGATGGTCAGCATCTATGTCTATATCTCCCATATGACAGCCATGAATTCATAAGAATTCAGTAGTCAGGAGCAGATCAAAAGACTTCCTGGGACTAGAAAAGAAGGAGGATTTGCTCACCAGATAAGCAAGTGGCTGTTGCATTGCTGGTCATGCATGGGTGAATTAAGCATCGTTGAGAGAAAAGAGATAGAACATCCTAATCTGGTGACACACCATCAGTACAGCTCCACAGTTCAGCTGGAGATGTACAGCAGTGCTTCTAGTGTTTCTCTGGAAAGTAGCACCACAGGTAAGAAAAGCTACCTCACGTAGCTATTGGGAAGCAAAACACATGCTCAAGTATATACACTGACATCCAGCCCTTTCCAGCTTTTCTGATCGCGCCTCAGCCATTCATTCATACAGCAATACAGGCTTGACTGGTCATGGCCTCCCAGGTTTACTCCGTCCATGTGAGAATCAGTACCTCAGCATCTAATTGCAGCAGCAGCTTCCAATTCAGGCTCAGGTGAAGAGCACACATGACCATTTGCAGTCACACTACCATCTTGCCAAATGACTCCTCTTGTCCTCTTTCTCTCATCTCTCCCTTCCTCAGTAAAGCCAAACACATTGCCATACTGAGGTAAAGCTAACAATCTGGTCTAGTATTTGACAAAGCACAGTAATAAACCAAAGAAAGAAAGGTGTAAGAGCCCACAACAGATATATATGTGATGATTTCCCTTCTGTACCTAATCTAGATTTCATCCCAATGCCTCATGCGGAAGAGCATGGCATGAAAGATTGGTTTAAGATATGAATCGCTAAGAGTAATATCTCTTCACTATGTTATTTAACATTGAACACTATCATCTTCATTTTTCCACATAAGTGATCAATCTGTTTCTTAAGGTTTCAAACAGTCTAGACTTCAGCAATTTCCTGTGTCAATGAGTTCGCAAGTCTAATTACATATCATACAAAAAAGCATTTCTTTCAGTAAGTTTTGAATTTCCCAGCTTCTAATTGAATTGAATTGCCATGCCATAAGAGAATCTTATATTTTCTAGATAATTGTGTTAGGTTTGAATGGCCAGGCTTTGTTTTTTCTGAGAAGCTTCTAGACACCAGTAGAGCTATCATGTTCTTCTCCTGCCTCTTCATGAAGGAATCTCCTCCAGTGCTTGATACTTTGCTCAGCCTTTTCTGAATCCACTTTATGTCAGACTCATCCTTTTCAAAAGGGAATGACCAGTACCTCATCCAACACCAAGATGAGATTGCAGCTGATTTACATAATGGCTTTATTGTTAGAGTAGAGACTTTTAAAAGCACAAATTTAGTTCACTTGGACTTTTTTTATTTTTAGCAAAAAATCACCAATAGCCTAATAGACAAAAAAAAGCCAAAAACCAGAGCTGCAACTGTTCAAAACGACAGCAGAATGTATCAATTTCATTTCCGAAAGCAGAAGGTAATAACAGCTGCTGAAAACTAGATGTGCTGCATAGAAGAGGAGGGTGGAGGAGGATTTATTGCTATTGATCTATTTATCCATTTATTTATTTTTACCTTTGTTACTATGATCTAGTTATAATTCACTGATTTGGAGATTGAAAATGTGGAGGAAGGAGTCTTACTTGGTTGATATGGCAAATACATATTATTTTAAATATTATTCCCCTAGTGATTTCTTGTCAGCCTCAAAGAGTGCTTAGAGCTGGATGGTTTAAAATTGCCAGAGTGAAGAAAATTCCTTCAAAAGCATGCAAAGCAAAATAAGGAGTGATCAGTTTCTGCCTCTCAGTATGCAAGAATTAGGGGGCATTGCATGAAATTTAAGGCAGTGGTTTCAGAGCAGCCAGAACTTCATTGCATAGCTCAGAATTAAACTTTGGAACTCCTTTCTGCAGGCTACTGAACATGCCAAAATATTCACAAATTCACATTTACAGAAGAAAAATCTATAAGAGATTATTAAGCACAAGGATGTCATCTCTAGCTCAGGAAATTCCTAAACCAGAAGTCACTGGGTCTGAGAACACACACAAGAAAAACACTGCATGCTTTCTACCCTTAAGCTCCTCCTTACATATATGGAGATATATATGTTAGTAACTACTGCAAACACAGCATAAAGGTCCAAGCAGCCACTGACCACACTCAGTATGCCTTTTCCTATCATTTAGGTGTTACAGCAGAGAGGATTTGCGTCCTGGGAGAATTTCCTACTTCTTCCCTTATCTGTTTCTACTACTACTGTCATTGATATTACTATCACTTTTACCATTAATCACACCATTATTATGAATCACAACAGTCTTTGACATTGTCTTTCATTTCTATTAATAATTTTGCTAAATCTTAAGTAACATCTTATGTCAGGGGAGAACTTTACAGAATTATTGTGTTAAGCACTTAATATTCACATTAAAATCTCTGAAAAGCATATGAACAGTATAAACCAAGCACATAAGCAGCAAATATGAAGTGGAAATGCAAAATAAAGTGGTGCAGCTCACACGAGACATTATATCAGGTTGTTTCAGTCCCAACTAATTGACATCTCGGCCAGAGACTAGAACATTTTGTAGCATTTTGTAGAAAAACTACAAAACCAATAATCTCTCTGAAACTGAGCTGCCTGTAACAACTGCACGTTTCACTTCCATGTCTCCTTCTCTCAGATCATGCAACTAAGCCCCTCTCCAGTTGTCAAGACTGCAGCTTGTGTGAGCTATTAGTCATGGTCTCATCCACATCCAAAGCACTTTTTATTTGTGGGACTGGGTTTTTTGGTATATTTGGGGATTTTATAATGACAAGCAGCACAAAGTCATGTCAGAGATGTGAGGGGAAGAATTATTTTCTCCTGTAGCTCTGACAGATGGAGAACAAGGCTGTGCCACAGCATCCACAATACCTGAGTTGACCAAGATAACCCCACCATAGCTCAACAACTTGAGCTAGTACATTTCACATGACACTAAAAATCAAATTCCTGACAATCCTGTAGTTTGAATTTGCACACCAATAAAATGTCATACATCCCTCTCACAGGTGCTACTCCAAAGTCCATGGATAGTAAATGGAAGTTTTCTCTTGTCTTCATCCATTCTCTTATCAGTTCCCAACTGTTTTGTAAGCAACAGAATAGCTTCCAGAGCAGCCCTAGTCCAACTGGATTTTATGAAAACAAGTTTCAGGACTGAAAAACTCTGGAGGAACCTAAAAGAAGAAATGCTCCCAATGGCTCCTGATGTGTCAGAATCTTAACCACAGACTTTTCTGTAAGCGTGAAGGAAAACCCCTCCAAACAGATAAACTTGAGGAGCTCTATATTGGGATGCCCACTTCAGGAAATCTTCAGTAGCCCTAGCTTTTCAAAACCTTTAAAATCTTTGTCTCTCAAAAAGGGTGCTAGAACCAAAACTATCAAAAAAGCAGCACTCAAATCAGAGGTCTGGTTCCATAAAACAGTCTGTTATTGTTGTAATGTTGGAGTTTTGGTTTTTGGTTTGTTTGGATTGTTTTTAAACCAGAAAAAGATGTGAAAGAGGGGGAAGTAGTTCTGTACTACCTGTCCTACATTTTGCTCCAGGTTTCTCACCATCTCCACGATAGTTCTCCAGCTGCCACTACATTTTAATTCTAAACCCACAAAAAATTGGAGATAGCCTTAACTGAGGGCATCAGATCAACTTGCATCTCAGAGCAGGGCTTGGTTTTAGTGTTACTGAGTCACCCTGCAGTGCTTGCACTTGCAGAGTGAGTATCTCACCCTACCATGCCAATCAATCTTTCATCAACATTAAAGAGTCCAGGCCTGAGCATCAAGTCAGGCTTTCAATCAGGATTTATTGCCTTGTCATTTTGCCTCAGAGGCTGACAAGTGGGCTTGAGCACATTTCAATATGCTGATTCTTCTTTACAAAAGCAATTATGAGCAGAGAAGCACAGAGCAACCTCAACTGCTGGAAAAGCCCAATTGGAGTTTTGATTTAGTAAGAAGTGCTTAGCACCGTTAAGGAGAGCTACCAAGCACCCTGCAGGATTTGGTCTTACAGTACTGTAACAGAGCCCTGACTTAGAACAAGGAAAGACATTTTCTTTTTAGTTACTATTTTTACCTGCAATCACATCATCAAGCCTAAAGATCAAATTCTATGAATTCATTTCCCATTGATAAAAAAATAGCTACTAGTAACTTCTTTTAGCATTGCAGAAGTATCAACCATCTTAATATCAGTCCGTTTGAAGGCTATCCCAGTTTGGGCCAGTACGATTTTTATTCCCTTGTCCTTGGTTGCTGGACCATTTACTCTAATATATTATCTTCGTTAATGCTGAATACAATTACAGAAATCCAGAAATGAGCTGTACTATCTGAATTTGTTTCCTTGCTAGTGTCATGTGTGTTAAACTCAGCAGTGATTTTGGAGCATAAGAAATGGGCAGATGATGCTATTTCATTGAACCTCCTTTACAATTAATGAAGGGAGGCTGTATTCAGCTGTGGAACAACCCCTTGAAAGATACCAATGAGCAAAGCTGTGGTAATCCATTTTCTCTCCTGCAATTTTTCCCCAAGGCCCAGCTTACTGTCTGCTATTTCAGCTGTGCTTTTCCCAGCCTCCTTATGGCTTCTCTGAGCTGCCACCCACCTGTTCTGGACCTATGGGTTGTCAGTCTGATGCTTCTAACACATGCCTCTTCCTACACTTTCAGTGGTGTTAATAAAATAAGCAGCAGTGCCCCATTCCAGTAAGGCTTGCATGACCTTCAATTATGCTGGCCATGATACTAAAGCAAGGTCCCCCACAGCAAAAAAGCCTGAGCTGCTATACTTAGTCACGCACAGATATCTTGCTGTGCCTATACTGAGTCATACTGCCTGTGGGTCTAGCGTAGGACGAGTTGTGTATAAAGACTGTGTCACACATTTACTGCTAGATCCATCAACACCTAATCTCTTCTCAGGACCTTAGCTTCTTGCTTGTAGATATGGGACAGCATAGGTGGCCTCTATTCAGCACCAAGGTAACATTCAGGATATGAATGGAGGAGAAAGGAAACATTTTCTAATTTATTTTCTAAAGAAAAAAGTTCTCCACTTCTTCCTGCACTTAACTAAGCCTCCTCCACATTTGATATTCCATGGCATCCCTTTTATAATGGTTGACAAGTTGACTCAAGGCATATAAATCCCTAGGGGAATATCTTTTTTCAAGGGAAAAGAAAAAAGGAACCCATCTTAACAGTACTCCAGTATGCATATCAATAAGAAAACTCCAGCAATCACTTCCTGGGTGTAATTACATTCATCTGCATCTGTGTCTAAGTGACCTGTCAAAGTGTCAAAGAATTTAGTTAGGAAGTGAAATTCCTTGCTCATAGCAACAGCCCGTGTCAGCACCTGCACTTCTCCTGTTTTCATTTTAGCTGTAGAGAAATTGTTGAGGCTTGCAGTTAAGCAATGTGTATGGTGTATAGTTGTAAAGGTGTCTATCCTAAGCGTGTAAGATCAAATCCTAACATGATGATATTAAATCCAAGCTAAACGTCCCTGGAGGATTTGAGCAAAGCCAGGTTAATAAAGAATGCTCCAAAAAGGGTTGAATTTCACCTGGCATGGGAAGAAGGCAGTGTACTAGAATGCTGGAGCAAGGCAAGAAGAGAAATCTTTCCACATTAGTGCAAAGATATTATTATGCTGGCAGCAAGAATTTTTCTACACACGACAATTCATGATGGTCAAGGGCCATAAACTGCAAATTAAACTAATTTCACAAGTTAACCTTAATAAATTAAGAATCACTTCTTCCACCTGCATGACACCACTTGACATCTCCCTGGGTAAATGCCACTGATCTGTGACAGTCACTGGTGAATCCCAAATTGGAATTTCCCCTTTGTCAAACCTGAGCTGTACAACTGAATAGACAACAGAGGAAAAAGTATGTGAGTAACAGACAGCAGCTCCACACTACGGAGGGTAATAAGCATCAGAAATGGTCAGAGGCTTGATCTAAGAGATCTGATCCAGTGTCATTCAGAGGTTAGCCTTGATCCAAACTACAAGGCTCAGGGGAACTTGCATTCTTACCACTCTTGTGTGCTTGGACCATGGTTACCTTAAAATACAAGTTATTAGCTTCCTCCTAGCTTCCCTTGATCTCCGTGGGAAGACACTGGGATCCAAAAATCCATTGAAGACATTGATTATTAAGATCAGGCCCACTGAGGTACTGTGAGTGTAGTCTGTACAACCTATATGTTCTCCCAATCCGTCCCATGAGATACTACAAAGATCAAGAACTAGCACTGCCCAGGTTCAGAAAACAAGCTGGCTCTTATCTGGTCTCATTTCTCAATATCACATATAGCCTGAAGGCACCTGGAAAACTGTCAGTGTGAACCGTAGTTGGGAAAGTATGAACATCCCTGTCAGAGAGCAAATGGAGTTGGAAGAAACTAGCATAGGGTCATAAATAATTTTAGCCTGGGCTCAGAGCATCCTATATAAAAGGTTCATTTTCACTCTACATCATTCCCCAGCAAGATTGTAGATAAATTCCTCACACCCTATTCTGGGTAGAGAAGAAATTTTGCTCAAGACCCATAACAAATCACCAGTCAGAAATGGCAAGCCAAAGGGAAAAAATTACTGACCAATGTACAGAAAAAAGCATCTTCATAAAATATAGTCAGGATGGGCTGATTCTGAGCACATGATGTCATATAAGGGGACATAAAATTGCTTTCTGCATAAGTAGAAAGACTAAGGTTTGTTGCTGCACTTAAAAGTTCCCCAGCCCTCTCATGGAATGTGAGCAGGGAACAAACTTCCCAGCTTGACAGTAAAAGAATGGACCTCACATCAGTGGCTGCTGCTCTCGTAGCATTAGTTACAAATTAAGTTGAGGTAAAACGGAAACAGGATGTCTTCTGCCCCAAAACCAACTGAACTTACATTGCTAAAGATATTTGCTTTGATGAAACCTGGAAATAACGTAAAGTTACCACACTGACACCATTTTTTTGTCAAAACATCATGTTTGTCACAACTAGAGTACTTTTCAAGTGTATCAGGATTTTGTCAACACCTTAGGTACAGGCTGAATGCTTTAAATGGTCATTTTTGTGGTTTGTGTTTTGGTTTTTAAACACTGCTTTTCTCTTTTGTTTAGAATGACATTTTCCTAAATATCTTTTATCTTCTTTCCTAAATGCTGAACAGATAACTGGAATATTTTAGTTCTGTTAGAACTGAATTTTGTTTAGTTATAAGTGACATTTATAGTAATCATTTTATGATATACACTGAAATTTTGCTATAATTAAAAAAAGTTCTCTTTTCATAATTTTGATTTCTGGCTTTCAATTCAAATCTTTTTATAACAGGAAGTTTACCATAAACTCACTGACATTTTCTTTTCGGTGGGAGGTTTTGTGAAATCATTTTCTCTTAACCAGTTGCAGCTTTATCACGGCTCCTCGGTGCCTACTTCAGTACCTTAACTGCTTCACAGGTCAATATGACAGCTATTGCTTCCAGCTCTGCTTTGCTGCTCTCCAGTGCTGTGCCCCGTTCAGAGATGCCATAGCTCATGCAGATTACTCTGAAGAAATTAACACCACTTCAGTTCATGTTTCCTACAAGTAAAGCATCACCTAAATTAACACCAACTCTGCCTGTGAAAGGATCCAAATATACCCAGTTTGAAGGGTAGAGCCATACTTAATTTGAAAATCTAAAGTAGTAAAAATAAACATTTTTATTTTTAGAACATTCAAGTAGTATCTCATGCATAATTATTTAATCAAGTCAACACCACCTTCAGTTATCCCCATGGCATTCAATAGGCACTGAAGACTGGATGCTATAATCTGCTTAATGAACTCCATGTGGTTTCTTCAAGAGATCTCTGATCACTAAAGTAATGAAGGCTGATGTAACTGGGTGAGAAGGAGCAGACTGAGAAACTGCTGGCCCTGTGATACACAAGCTGAGCAGAGCATGCCTATTAATTAATTACTTGTAAGACTCTGAAAGGCATTAGATAACAGTAATTTAAAAAAGCCAAATGAAGATACCAGCATAAGCAGCAGCATCTGAACAACAGGATCCAGCACACGGAGAAGTCAGATCAAATGTAAGTTACTGCAGTGAGGGGCAAGAGAATGTCAATGTCATGATTTGGGACAGTACTGTCATGATTACTGTAGCATTTTTCTGGCATCACTGTTATGTAATATTCTAATGGGTTTGCCCAGTGCTATGTAGGGATAAAATGGATATAGCAAAAAGCAAGAAACATTAACCAATTTTGCTAAAATAAATGACCTATTGATTAGAAATAAGGTATTATTAATCAGCTAAAAATTATCTCACTTGGGTATGTTAATTTTCACATGACTGATGTTGGTTTTGGTGAAAATGAATGTCAAAGCCCAGTCATGGTATGCTACTGCCAGGTAGGAAATTTCTACTATTGTAACAGCAGTAAATCATTACATTATAGAAGGGAGAAGATCGAGTTGGAGAGTTTTCTCCTTGATCACAGTTTATAAATGCCTATTGCATCCTCCTTTATTCTTTTTATAAGGATGATCTTCTGTATCCAGGACACTCAAGGATAAGGCAGATTTGCCACAGCTTAAAATCCTTTCGTTTTTCAGATGTCTCAAAGATATCACTGCAGTTCCACTTCGTAATTCCATTGCTAATTATGCAGGCATGACACAAGATTTGCTAGGTGAAATTCTGTGTCACATGTTTTGAAGGACACAGGACTTGAAAGCTAAAGTTATTTTTTTCCTGCTTTGATTTGAGTTGTTTCTTGTGTTATCAAAATTCACAAGAGCAGACAATATAAGGAGGGTGCACGATCCAGAAGATGAGTCTTCAGTTTTACGTAACTAGTACTATGAATAACGCAGTTATGATTCTGGGTCTCGATTTATGAGGTCAAGAGGCTTCTGGTTCTTGAAAAGGATAGACAGAATTGTTAGAGCATCAGAAAACTACACAAAGTTTTGTGCAAGGCAGGAAGCAGCTGGGGAGGGAACAGACTGTTTCTTGGGAAATCAAAGGTAGTTTTTCACTACTTTCACTGAAGAAACCATGGCTTCTTGATCCTCTCCCCTTGCCCTGCAATTCTATTCTTCTACTCATCCACTGGAGCTATGACTTCTTGCCCCACATGAGACAAATCAGCCTCTTTTTAAATCAGCTGCTCTCTATTTTTACATAAATGCAATAAATGAGCACATTCTACCAGTCATTATCCAGCACATCAGGTTAAGAAAAGCCTGTTACCTATTTAGGACCGAGTTTTCAAGACATCGTGACAAACTCCAGGCACCAATAAACAGACCCATTTTCCAGGTGTTCTTCAAGATGAAATAATTTATGATCATAATAATAATCATAATAGTTTATGGCCTGTGTGAACTTCTATTAGCAATTACCATGCTCAAGCAAACTCTTACTGCACAAAGTAAGCATGAATAGTTTTGCAGTCACCCTACGCAAAGAATCATTCTCTTATTTGAATTCACACATCTTTATGTCAAAATACATTAAACTACACCTCCATGCAAACACTAGTACAAGTATATGGGTACAGTCAGGATCATACATTAACAAGTTGACATTATTTACATGTGAATATATAAAACTACACGAGAGACCACATATTATTCTTCCACAGGTACACTCGTGATTGCACATATTCAGATGCAAACACAATCACACACAAGCCACAGTCAATCATAGCTGCAAATGAAAGCAACAAAAAGCTACACTCTGCTCCATGTACAAAGCCAGAAACAGTCACATTACAGCACTTGTATCGTCCAACTGAACCACGCATTTGAATCATTTCAGTTCCAGCTTGAACCTCTGAGCGCAGTAAATAATTCCTTTCAAGCCTGCAAGACATGAGCAATGAAGACAACAATGTCAATGTTATAAAATTAATAGTGCAAAATGGCAATAAAATGGGAAAATCCCAGCACTGCCCATAAAAGCATATTAGCCTGACTTGTAGTTACTCTTCTTTTCTGGTGAAATTAGTTGGTTTCTCAAAGCTTATGGGAAACACTAACAGTAATGAAGCAGAAAAATGATGAATGTTAAAAAATTAGGGTGATCCATAAATGGTTATAAACTTGCCCATCTTTGTTGCCCATGCACTTTTGATGAGCTTGCAAAGTTTTAAACCTCTTAAATTTAAGACAGAGCAGTTTTATTTCTTTCAAGCTACAGTGGAAATAATTTCCTTATCTATCATTTAGAATGGTTTAATACTTTCATTAATCCACACATCATAAAGCAGAAAGTGATTTTTATACCTATTCCAATCATTCATTGTGCCTCCCTGCAAATGGAAAATGGCTGTTTTCTGCTGATTCTGAAGTTAAACTTAAGACCAGTATTTTCACAAGCCAGGCTAGTTGTGAAGGCAAAGATTTAAAGGCAGACAGAATAAGTGCCTGTGTCTGTAATGGACAAATTGCTGACCTTTGATATCTAGCAGGATGGCTGATTCACTTGCAAGGAAATATTGCCCTGTCATATTTGATAGAAGTCAAGTAAGACACTGGTTAGAGTAACAGTGATCTTTTTAGCCATATGCACCAGGCACCCTCTTACCCATGCCTGTGTCCTTGTCTTTAGATGTAGTGTCCTCATCCAAGCAAAGCATGACAAATCATTTCCAAAACACATTGACAGAACTGGGGGGTGGCTAGGTACAAACAATCCAGATCTAGTTACCTGGAAAGACAGTTGATACGGGCTTCAAGCAATACAGTCCTAGCTGTAATCAGTGGCATAGGTAATAATCATGTTGCCAACTAGGGATTTCTTTTATTGCTATTAGGATTTTGCTTTCCATCCAACCACTCCATGAATCTCCACCCAAGCGGTGGATTTTTGACTAAGTCTTTTCTTGTCCTTATAAAAAGCCATATCTCACCAGGTATCTACTGAGCCATCAATTTGATCATTTCAAAAGCTGTTGAGTTGCTCAATTTCTACTTTCTCTAGCTTTTTCTATTTGTCAGGCAGCAATTTTCCCATACTGTGGGCTTTGACAGCCCCAGAACTGATCAATGATTTAATAGACAGAACCTTGCTATTAATGTCTCACAATGGTATCAGTTTAAGCCCAGATCTATAGAGTATCAGAATTTAAGCACTTAACACAGAACAAGTTATCAAGCATCCCCAGCAACGCCAATAGGATTTTGTCCAGCTGTCTTAATGCACCCGGAGCTGGCTCAACACTTCTCAGAAACATCCGAAAATTCAATTTACCACTCTATGGATGAGCTGTACCTGTCAGGAGAAGGTCAGAGCTTCCATGAAGAGTGTAAAGAAGAAACTGAAGTTGAACTTGCATGTACCTGTTGACACCACAGACAGTAGAATCCTGCAGGGAATGATCCTCTCTCCAGCAGCTGATCTTACCCCACACATCAGCCTCTCATTCAGTGGTGGTCTGACTTTCTTTTGCTGTACTCTGCAGATGAATATCAAGATAGCTACCACTTTCTTTCTCCCAGCAGGCTGCAGGTCTTGGCCTAAATGAAGACCTAACATTGGCTGCCCTTGTTATGATTCCTATCAGGTTGAAATCAAGTCCATACAATGAGGCACAACAGATTGTTACTTTCAGCATATGAGGGTGGGGGAAGCAGCACAGGCAGCTCATTGCAGTCTTCAATTGCAGCATGGCTGTATTGTGTTTTGGCAGTGCTCCAGGAAGGAGGCGAAAAGGATGATGAGATCATGTCATGAGAGACAAGGCTATTTCCTTTCAACCCTCCAACAAACCCAAGCCATAACACAACACACACCCCCCAAATCCGGAGACTAGGCTTTCCAGATCACTTTTCTGAATTCAGGTGCCCAAGAACTGATATTCCTCAGGTCAGCTCTGACAGTCCACCAAAGCTGCATGTTTCTGTGCAGATGTGCTCTGGCTTGGGCAGTTAGGCACCTACTGCCCTTCAAACTACAAGAAGTTTTCCATTTCACATAGATAAAATGAATGCTATTTAGATCCATTTAGTTTAGGTGGGTATCATCGCCCCATCTCCTGCAGTTTTTTTGCTAACATTTCCAAAGAATTGAGTAGTAGAGACAATTGCACTTGTGTTCCAAAGCACGTCAAGAAAGAGAACCAAAGCCAAACAGGAATCTAACTGGGGTAGGTCAAATATGTGTTAAATGCTCATGAGTCATTCATGTTCAATGGTAAGCATCCTTTGAAACCACCAGCCTGCCCAAGGAACATTGTGAAGGTGTCCCGCCTATTGAAGTTTTTTATGCATCATATTTAGAAGCTTACTAGTTTGAGCCATTCATGATATTAGCTTGTGAGTATCTCTGATGTCAGATAGGATCTCCAGCTGAGAATCAACTTCACTCTGCCTTTCAGTTTCAATGGAATTGCAGCGAAAGGTAGAAGGGGGTCACATCCTTTTAATATGCAGTTAGAAAGCCTTTCAATGCCTTCCCCATTTCTCTTCCAAATAAGTTCAAAGCATTTGTCAGTGGCAACCAATGTTATTCCTCTTCCAAAAGGTCTAATCCATATGTCAGATGGATTATTAGTAAGGCAAATCCACCACTGTAGGTCATAAACACAATATTTTTTGCCAAATACTCTTTGCCTTCTGATAAATTTTTCATTTTTCATTCTAGCACAGTGCAACACTTTTCTTAATGTTGAGATAGCAAAGGTCTTATTTGTTTTTGCTGAATAAGATAGGTGGTTTTCTTAATACTCACCCCTAGTTTGACAGTGTGAAGAGCACAGCGATGAAAAATTGTTTCTTTCCTTAGAAGTACTGAAGGGAATAAGTATCATTACAAGATATTGGTGAAAAATTTGCTTTTCTAACTTCCACATTAATATTTAGTAAACCTTGGTGAAAGTCATAAACACGAGAAGTAAATTTTTCCAATTTAGTTTTTACTGAAATGATGCAGACGTCAGAACCAAAAGACCACATCCCTTCTGGGAGGCACATTGCAAGTTTAACATTAGTGTATTGTTTGCTTTTCTAATGGTCCGTCCCCACTCCCTGACCCTTGCATCACAGGTGTCTTACTCTCTCACATCCATCCCACATTCACTCCAAATGACCCTGCAAACCAGCAGTGGGTGCTTAACTTCCAGAGGTCTCAATATGGGGCAATTTTCTTGGCTTCTCAAGAATTCAGAACATGGTGCTGGTTCACAAAAAAACCCGAAAAAATAGAGCAGTTCATTATGTGTTTGTTTCAAGTTTGAAGGTATGTCAAGATCACAAAATACCATTCAGTGAACTAAAACCTGAGAAAGTTGAGAAAGTGAAGACTAATACTAGGATTAGGTTAATTGTGTTTATCTCAAACTGCTTCTACATTATATGGTCTTGCTGAACATGGCAATGATCTTTCCAGATACAAAGGATGCATCTCTTCCTAGCGCCATCTCATGTCATGTAAACTTAATCCACAGCCATTCTGAACTGCTGACTAGCAAGCAAGACGATCAGAGCATACGGAAATACAGTGTGTTACCTGAAAATCCACCAGAAGTCCTTAGTGTTGATATCCCTGCAGGATAACTAGTCTATTTTAAAGTTTGGGGCTTTCTTAATGTTTAAGAGTTTTTCTAGTTCTGCACTGAAGTCTTTCAAAGGTCTTTGTCAAAACATTTCTCTTCAGATTAGTTGCATCTGTGTTATTATTGTTCTCTCTTACTGCTCCTACACTTTTCCCAATGTGCAGACCCCCTTGTGGATAAAATGTTTCCAAGCAATTTTTCAGCCTTGACAAATACAGGGGATTTTTCTATAAAATAAGAGTTTTTGAAGAATGCTTCACCATCCTTTAGAAATACAAAAAAGAATGATTTGTTATAAAAAAGGCTTAGTGATTCAATCTTATCTGGAAAGTTTCTCCTAGTTTTCAGGGCCAAAGTTTGGTTTACATAATTAAAAGATCACTTTCCATAGACAAACACACACACATATAAATAAGCATATAAAAATATCTGCATAGGTATATAAGCGCATACACCTACATGCTCAAAACCACAGAGGAATACTTTGTCATTGGCTTTCATGGGTGATTCGGTTTTGACATTAGTACTGGTTTTTATAGCTCAGGATTTGTCAGATAGATCATGGCACTAATTATCACACTTCAAATTGTGTCCAACCTTGACAGCTTGCTTCCCTACCAGGGACCTCATTGCCCAGAGAGACAGTTTCTGGCTTGACACATTCTCAGGTCTGGCTTGACACATATTTAGCGTGCTCTTGGATGGAGGCTCATCTAATCCCTCTTGCTAGGCTGGGCAAGAAGCAAAACAGACTTGTTTCCCAAAAGGATGGCTGAGGGAATTCTTTGCTGACTGCCACAAACACTTATTCCTGAGAAACAGGAACCTCTAGTTATGGCTGTCTGATCTTTGAGTCACCAAGACAATGCAGAGGATAGAAAAGCCATTCCAGAAATGGACCTTAAGATTTAATTTTAAGTGGCTAAAGAAAGCTCTGCCTGGACAGATTTGTCCCAAAGTTAAATATCTCTGTCCTAATCACAGCAGGGTGTCCAGAGCTGAAGACTTTCAGCCTTATCCCAGACATCTATGAAAATAAAAGCAAAGCCCACTACTGATGCCAGAGAACTTCAGCTCAGCTATTGCCTTTATCTCCAGCAGCGTAACCTGACAGGACAACTTTCTCCTACCTGCCCTTTCTTTCGGCATACATTTCCTATTAGTAGGTGCATAACTAAAAAATCCATGGGTAGTTAAGCAGTTACTTTCGATCACTAACATTAGATGAGACAAATCCCACCCAGAGAGATTAAACAATTTGTCAAAGGAGAAAAGCTGAGGCTCAGCAGGTGCCTGTATCTGACTCTCCTCACTCACAGCACTTCACCTACTTCTCTGCGTCATCCACCATTTGGTTTATCACCTCAAGCTGTAAGGGCACACACCGTCAGAGCTAAGCACTCTCCAGTTCAGTTCCTCCCAACAGCCACACCAGGGGTCATTATCCAGGCTCACCTGCAGTCCTCTTATTACCACATCCCCCTCCCTCTGCCCTGCCAGCTGTGTCCATCTCTGTACAAGAGTGAGGCTTGACAACTGCATTTCACTTTGTAATTGTGATAGGTTTTCCCCCGGTCTTACATTTGAAGCAAATGATGATTCAGACCTATTTAGAATGTAAAACAGAATCAATAATAACTCTCAGTTGGCTCAGGGACTTGGGAATGTGTAACTCTTTAATGCATATTTAGACATAGTATATGGCATCAAGCTCTGTCCTTCCAACATGAGAAAGTTGCAATCCAGCAGTGGTGTTGATATTATAAATTGCCAAAAGAGAAGCAGAGATTGATTTAAAAGGCTTTTTTTTTCATTGAACCATAACCTCACTACATGGCATTTGTTAATGAGCAAGCTTCTGTTTTGTCTTTTAAGTAACATTTGCTCATGCATCACTTCTCCACTGGATATTCTCTTAAATGACAGGGGTTGAACAAGCAATATTGCCTTTACTGAAAGATCGCACAGAATGGATCATTCTGGACTGGAGATTTACCACAGTTCTATTAATGGCCTGTCTGCAGGCATGGGAAGTATTTAGTAGCAATAACAAGAACAGCAGATTTTTTGTTAGACTGGAAGGATAGTTTGAGCATCACAGAGAGCTAAGAAAACATTCCTCAGCATTTTAATGTAGCTGGTGATGGTAAGGACAAGGTTTTCACATACTGAACTAGGAAAAGTGTATAAAAAAAGACTGATTTTCAGAGGATATACACAGGATATTTGTTTTAAGATTGTTCAGGTTTTTCAATAAAAGAAACCAAACAACCAAGGCTGCCTTGGAAATCTTAGTGAAGAGATTTATCTCAAAGAATTTTTACTGTCATCTTCTGAAATGTTACTAATATATACCGGTACAATCTAGTAGGCAAGAATAAAAACTCAACTTTGTTTGAAGCAACCAACAGAGAAGCAAAAAGAAAATTCCAAAATGGTCTGGTTGTGGGAAGAAAGAGCCTTATAATCTCCAAGTATAGAGGAAGAGAGAGATAAACAGAAGAGATGTAACTTGTATCAAGAAAGAATTAAAAGGAAATCATTCAAGTGGGAAAAAAAGATGTAATCATTTTCAAAAGAACAAGAAAAAGGTATCCCAAATAAAGCCAAATCAGCATCTGATACGTTGAGTTTTACACAGTATGACTGGATTACTTGCTGATATAGCAATTACAAACTTCCAGTTAAAAAAAACCCCAAAACTCAGCAATTACGAGTCAGCTGTAATTAAACTCCTACAATAGACTTGCTGCAAAAAGCGGGGAACATGAATCAAAAGAAAAAAGTTGTATAATTCAAGACTGGAAAAATCTACAGTAGAAAAATTAATCAGAAAAAAGACAAAATTACGATTCTCATAAATTGCTACACTGTGACCTTTCAGAGAACTGCAAGATAAAAGAGACAGAAAACGACGTCATTGTCACGTAGGTAAAATGATTTCTCACATCAAACAGCTACATGGTTTCTTTATGACAGTTAAACAAAAGAACACTCAGAAATCATGTACATCTGAAAGACTGATGTACCTTTGAGCCAGAATTGGTTGAGACATTCCAAAGGCATAAAATCTGTATACAGTGGTTTGGAAGAGGAATGAAGAGTATGGCACATACATATATATAAGGACTAAGGACCTCTGAGGGTCTGTAATAATAGACTTTCTGTAAATCCAACCCATTGCTTTGCTGGAACTATCCAAGTTTCCTTCATTCTTGCGTTCCAAAAAACTGATGAGGCACAGATGACTGGCTTGCTTCATGCTTTACGAGCCTGATTGTCTCTGTGTCATTTCTGATATGATCGTTAAAGGCAATCCACCAAGATTGTTAAATATACCACCACTAGTTCTGCATTTCTGGAAAATGAAGTTACAAAAACAGAAAGAGCAGATGCTGCTCAAAGGCAGCTTCACTGAATATGGAAAGGCACTGGTGCCGGCCAACATGGATAAGGTTGTGCCTTTATCATCACGGTCCAATCCCGGGTGATAAAAGAAACTCTATTATAAATCGGAGGAGCAAAGCCAGAGGTTAAAAAGTGCCAAAAGCCATTTTGTGAAAAAGGGGCAGCAAGAGTAAGTGTTAATGAGGTTGGACACCACCGCTTTCTGCCAGTAAGTATACTGAGACAGTGCCTCAAGTTGTGCCCCTGACTTAGCATTGCTCCAAAAGGTTAAACCATAGCAGCAGTAAATCTACCCACCTTAGCAGATATGCTCTTGAGTCTTCACACACATTCAAATACAATCACATTTCTACACACATGTGCAAATGCAAAACAGCTATCTACAACTCATTGCACTTATATACAATAAGAAAAAACTAAGCACGCACGTATACACGAATGTATCCCTCCTAGAAGCCCAAGCATAGAGTAATGTTTCCTCTAACACCTCTGCAAGGGGGTTTAACCCTGATGGGAAGTTAAACCCTACACACTTGCTCTCATTTACTCCTCCACCCCTCTGGTGGGATGGGGGAGAGAATCTGAAGAGTAAAAGTGAGAAAACTTGTGGGTTGAGATAAAGACAGTTTAATCACAAAAGCTGCACTCAAGATTAATTAAGGAATTAATTCCCTAATTCCAACCCACAGGCTGGTGTAGAGCCATCTCCAGGGAAACAGGGCTCCATCATGCAAAATGTTTACTTGGGAAAACAAACACCATCCACCATCACTCTGAAGATCTATGCCTTCCACCTTCTTCCCCCAGCTTTTACTGCTGACCATGACATTACATGAAATGGGATATCCCTTGGGTCAGCTGGGGCCAGCTGTCCCATGTGCCTTCTCCCAGCTTCTTGTGCACACTCAGCCCACTCATTAGTGAGAAAGTGAGGGAAATGGAAAAGGCCTTAATGCCTGTGTAAGTACTGCTCAGCAGTAGCTAAAGCATCCCTATGTTATCAACACTGTTTTGATCACAAATCCAAAACATAGCACCATACAAACTACAGTGAAGAAAACTGACTCTTTCCCAGCCAAAACCAGTACACCGAATAACTGCATTTTCTAAGTAAAGTAAATTGCAAGGAAGAAAATGTTAAAATCTCTTTGCAGTTTATACTGATGAAAATGGCTGAACACATCACCCTGGTGACAGCTTCTCACCATCTATCAGGCAAACTTAGGGCAGGCTGTGAATTGCACCATTTCACTCCATGTGCCACTGCAGTTCATGCAGGCTTTGGAGTACCCTCCTCCCAAAGCAATGAGTAATTCAGTCTCTTAGTCTCGTGCCTGAGCATGTCAATAGAGATTACTATCAGTTGCAAGGTCAGGTCTCAAGACATGCCTATTAAAAATGGGGGTCATATCGCAAACATCACCCAAGAGCCATCAGATGGTAAAGACTGCGCACAGTCTCTCTTGAGTTATTCCCAACCCAAGCCATGTTCAATACCAGTCACCTAGAGCTGAAAGGTGCCACCGCTCATTAAAAATCTTGAGAACCAATCTGTCTATCAAGCAAGGAAAATATTGAACAGGAGAGAAGGAGAAAGATTAACTCTCCTTCAGAGTCTGTACCTGAGAAGAAGAGTGTCAACAGAGCTCCCAGGCAGCAAAACAACTTAATGGAACAACTCTCTATGCCAAAGGAGAAACAGAGCTTTGCAACTGACACAGGATTCAGTTGCTTCAAATATTAAAAATACTACAGTGCTTGCATTAAGGTGAATAACAACATGGATTTTCTTTTACAGAAGAGAATATGTTTTCTTAGGTCTCTAAAAGTGAGCAATGGCAGAAATGCAAATAAGAGTCTAGAAGGAAATCGGAAAATACCAACTTTTTCAAGGTTTTTTTGGGGTAGGGAGGGTAGGAAGGCTTATAGGTGAAAAATATGTAAGACCATTCCTCTCAAAATTAAACCCAGGTTTATTCTTTTTAAAATTGTTAACGTCCATCTACTGTCTAAATTTTATATTTCCACTCTTAAACAAGCAGAAGCAAGTTATCACATCTTTTCTCTCTCTGCTGTTGAGGTTAGCTTTGTATACTTATGCAGACTTGTGCTGTGTGTATGGGCTTGCCTGTCTTCCTAGCAGCATATTGATATGGCAGCCTTTCTCATCCCAACTAGGAAATCAGGGTAAATCAGCAAGATACTTCATCCCTACCAGCAGCACAGGCAGACCTGAGATGTGCCTTAATGCCTTCTCCAGGAAGAAGCGTGCCCCTTCCAAAGGCATAAGAGGACCCACCTGAGTGGCTGAAATCCACAAGGACAGGGTCCCACAGCTTACAGAAACCCATTTCATACCCAACTGACATCCTTTTCCCAATGAGATCAGCAAGGATTTAATTTGTGTCTTTTCACACCAATTGTGTGCCAAGCCCATGGGACAGAACAGAGCAAACACCGACACCACCAGCCTCATTTGAGAAACACAAGGGATCCACAGGTTGCACGTGTCTGACTCCAGAGAGTTATGTTCACTTGGTGCCAGGCCAATTATTTTTGTTACAGGCTGTAATTCGTCTTGATTATAAAGAGCTAGACCCCAGCTTCTTTCCAATCAACTGAAAACAAATTGATGATTTTTGATTGTGCCAAGAACATGACATATTTTGTGCAGAAATCTTGGGTTGGAAATCGGGAATAAATCTAACTTTTTGCAATATAAATAGCATACTAATAAAAAAATCATATTTATTCCAATGGTAGAAGATTTTTTGTACCCAGCCTGTGCTGCTGAGTATACACTTGTTTTGATCTTTTTCTTTTATGACACAAACATTAACAATATTGTAAGAAAAATAGATTAATAATTTATTGGAGATGAGCTGAATATTTTTTTCCTCCTTTGTGTATAAGCAGCTTGGCAACAAAGCTGTCTAACTTCAGGATCAATCTTACTCTTATTTTCTATTATATACTTCCTGTTGTTCCCAAACAAGATTAATTTTGTTTTGTGCAAGTCACTGAGCAGTCTCTACTAAAATATGATTGATTTTGAATTTCTTTGCTCTCTCTCCTTCTCTCCCTCACTTTATTTTATTTTATCGGTGTTAATAAAACCACAGTGACTTGTAAAATTCAATTTAGAATTATTTTCCACCTAGAGAGGTTTAGACACTTTCTCCCCCTCTTTTCACAATGGAGTTATTTCTCACAATGATTAGAAAGCAGATCTTTTATGCAACACGTTTGTAAAACAAATATTCTGGAAGGACCTGAAGAAGGAAAAGCATCATACTTCCAACATAAATCATCACAACAAAATAGACAGTAATGGGTATTCTTGAGTGAATCCTTTTTCATTAGTACACTTAATTCAGAATAAACAAGACATCATTAGTAATTTTTATACTGTTTGTAGAATTTCGGGGGGTGTTTGAGAATGTTGAAGATTTTTCTCATATAACATTATTAAGCAGTTCTTGTCAAGGTGGTAAAAAATGTTATTGATGTAGAGAATGGGAATTTCCTTTATGTGGAATATCACCCGACATGAAACTGAGCAGGGAGAGAAGGCTGGAGGTTGGTTTGGGTTTTTTTTAAATCTAATTTATTGCCCATTTATAACATTCACATTTTCTCACTTTGCACATTTGACTACAAAGCTAGGATGACATCTTTTGTTTACTTTTCCTGAATTTAGAGTAACATGGACTTTCATAGTTTTCAGTTTCAGTTTCTCTCTGTATTATTTTGTTTTACAGGTTTTAGTCCCTGAGATTAACACTGCTCCACTGAACACAGCACTGATTGGAGCATGTTTATAAGAAAGAAAAATACTGCTCATTTAAATAGCCATCATTTGAATCATGCGTCCAAGCTATAGTAATCCAAGGGAACCTCCTAAACTTTTACAGTGAGAAGACAGAACTGGTTTGAACTGTTCTGGAAAAAATACAGATATTTATGTACTTACCTGAAGAATATTATTATTATCTCTCTGGTACGTAGCTGAACAACATATGTTATAATCAGGTGCAGAAAATATTAGAGGAAAGGAATATGTACGCAATGAATAAGACATTGTTGTAAAGGTAGCTTATGATTTGGTGAGAGTGTCTCCAGAAGCGTGGACACTGACTGAAAGGTCACCGGTTTTCCAGTGAGACTACTCCTAGTCCAAAATTTCTGAAGAACTGATTGACCAAATCATTTTCATTCTTCAACTGTTATTTACTCCTATACCCCTAGAGCTACAAGTCAGGAGTTACACTGCAGCCAAAGGCATTTTTAAGCATTAAGAGGAAATGGTCACTGACCTGGAGAGGGTACAATGGTTTTGTAAACAATCAAGAACACGAACTTGAAGTTAGCCCCAAACAAAACCATCCTTACAGATGAGTTTCCCCAGACAAAACACCTGTTCAGTGTGATGGTCCGGCAGGAGCATGTTCTCTCTGTTGAAACTTTCAGTGAAAAGTTATTGAAGTATTTCATTCTGAGGCAGTCCAAATATTTGCATATAGAATGGTTTAGGTTGGAAGGAACATCAAAAAACATCCAGTTCCAACCTCCCTGCCACAGGCAGGGACAACTTCTACTAGACCAGGTTCCTCAAAGCCCCATCCAACCCAGCCTTGAACATTTCCAGGGATGGGGCAGTCACATCTCCTGTGGGCACCCTGTGCCAGCAGCTCATCACCCTCACAGTAAAGGATTTCTTCAAAAAGGATTTTGCTTCAATAAGACAAATTGATTCTTCTCAAATACAATATAATGAAAGCAAATGACATTTCCCATCAGATCAGGAAAAAAAAGAAGACAACATTTGAAAGAATGTTTCCATTACACAAAAAAATTGAAATGTTTCTGCTTTCCCCAGTGCAGAAAGAAACCAAATCTTTAACTCTCAGGATGCCCTACTAGATGAATTATCCTAATTTGTTTGGTTGAAATCTAATAGCCACCAATCTGGAGACTCAAGATGGCCAAGGTTCTGGTGATCTGGAAAATGAAGAGGTTCAGGCTTCACTGTAAGAACTGCAGATAGTTCCTGATTCCACCCAGTTCAGAAACACTGGCAGAAGGCTTTCTCATTGTTTTATTTCTTCTTTAGTCTCTAGAATAGCAGGCCAAGAGAGACAACAAGGGACAGAAGAGAATTACTGCTGTTCTGAGCAGGCATGCACAGCTCACATCTATAGGCAATAGACAGAGGGGAAATAAGCCTCTCCATAAATGTATACTCAGCTTGCATTATCTGTATAAGGGCTTTGATTCATACCCAGATATCAGGATTTTGTCTTCTGTTTGCTGAAAGGACAGGACAGATACTGCAGTCAGCTCAGTTATAAGGAACCATCACTCCCAGGAAGTTCAGTTTAAGAGGTTTTACTGCTAACACATTGAAACACACTAGAAAAATTACACATGTTTAAATTATTCCACTGTCAACTTCATCAGAATTCAATGCAAAGCCATCTTAACGATGTCTAGAGTAGAAGTGCATGCTGAGTGTAGATCAGACATTGGTTTCTATTTATTTTAACTTTAGAGACAAAATATTCTCTTTGTTAATGGGGAAACTAACCTATTTTTCACTTCAGTCAAGGAAATTGTTTTTTATTTCCAAAAAGGAAGAAGATCTAGAAAGAGAATCAAATAATCAGGTAGGGCTGCCAGCAGCATATGGCTTTGAGCAGGCAAAGGGAGGTTATTTCTGAACCTGTGCAGCTGGGAGAATGCCTTTTATCAAGATGAAATACAAAACTTGTTTTGAAAACTTTACAATATTTCATCTGGGTTCAAACAAATGCTGCTGACAACAAGACACAAAGAATTTACATCTTCAGAGCTAGGTGTGGGAACTGCACAGAGAGCTACAGAGCTGTTGACTCTGGGTTATTCAATATAACCCATTCCTTTCCAAAGACTTACACAAGTGTCCTTCCCATTTGGAGCATGCTTCAGAAAAGAGCCTTCCTTTCTCTACACATTTCTCATTGCTTTTCAAACATTGCTCATTTACAGCTCTTCTTACAGAAGCAGGTCCTGTGTTTCTAAAATCCAGTGGTTGGTCTGATGTTTCCAGAAGGGATTTAAGGACCCTAATCCAGTTGAGAGATGAGCCTTAAAAACTCAGATGGTTCCAAAAAGTGCTCAAAATCCTGTTTACCTATCATAGATTCATAGAAGGGTTTGAGTTGGAAGTGACCTTAAAACTCATCCAGTTCCAGCCCCCCGCCACAGTCAGGGACACCTTCCACTGAACTCAGTTGCTCCAAGCCCTGTCCCACCTGGCCTTGAACACTGCCAGGGATGGGGCAGCCACAGCTTATCTGGATAACCTGTGCCAGTGCCTCAGCACTCTCACAGTAAACAATTTCTTCTTCATGCCTAATCTAAATCTACTCTCTTTCAGTTTAAAGCCCTTCCACCTTGCCCTGTCACTGCCTGCCCTTATGAAAAGTCTGTTCCCAGCTGCCTTGTCTGCTCCTTTGGAAATACTGAAAGGAAGCTGTAAGGTCTCCCTAGAGCTTTCTCTTCTCCAGGCTGAACAAGTCTGACTGTCTCAGCTTGTCTTAATAGTAGGGGTGCTCCAGATCTTTGAGCATCTTCGTGGCCTCCTCTGGACTTACTCCAACAGGTCCACTTCTCTCTTGTCTAGGCATAGAGGGGGAGAATCACCAGCCCTTGCCTTCTGTGACTTCGGTGGTGGGGCTGGAGCACTTGTCAGTGAAGACTGAGGCAAAAAGAGTCACTGAGTACCTCGGCTTTCCCTTTATCCCAGGTAATCAGGTCTCCCATTTCCTTCCAGAAAGGACCCACATTTTCCCTAGTCCTCCTTTTATCACTTACATATCTATAGATGCTTTCTTTGTTGCTTTTGATATCCCTGGCCAGATATAATGCTATCAGAGCTTCAGCTTTCCTAACCTGATGCCTGGCTGCTTGGACAATTTCTCTGGTTTCTCTGTATTGCTACCAGGCTACCAGTCCTCACTTCCATGCTCTGTAGGATTCCTTTTTGTGTTTGAGTTTGTCCAGGTGCTCCTTATTCATCCACGAAGGCCTCCTGGCATTTTTCCCAATTTAATGTTTGTTGAAATGCACGTTGCTTGGAGGAGCTGATCCTTGAACACTAAACAATTGTCTTCCTGCTAGGGCTTTATCCCATATTACTATACCAAGCAGATCCCTGGAGAGGGCAAAGTCTGTTCCTCTGAAGTCAAGGGTAGCAAGTTTGCTGCACATCCTTCTCATTGTCTTACATATCTTGAACATCACTTCATGGTCACTGCAGCCAAGGCTGCCCTTGAGCTTCACATTCTCCACCAGCCTCTCAGTGCTGGCACAAATAATGTCCAGCATAGCACCTATCCAAGTTAAACCCACATTCCAAATTCTCAGTTCATATCCAGAGAAAATATTAGCAGACCCAAGAATATCTAGCTTAAGAAAAATATCTAACATCTTCTTTTAATGAACTCCTTCAATGTTTTACACCAGGAATAGAAAACAAAATGCAGTCACCTGAGACAGGCCCATTGGTGTGAATTTGGTATCTAAATAACACAGCAAAGAAGCAGACTGGATAGAATATGTTCTGAATATTTTAGAAACACTTGTAAAGCTGTTCAGGAGGTGAAGATTTATAAGCACACAGACTGCAAGTGAACTTTTCGGCAGATAAATGATGAGCTCACCTGCTCCACAGGCTTTCCACATTTGCATTAGGATATAGAAGCAGACAATTAAATTTGCAGCTGTAACCACTCCTAGCAATTATCTTATGATAAAACTCAGAGAACCAATAGAAATGCTTCATTAAGTTATAGTCAAAAATAAAGTGCATTTGGGGGCAATTTAGTGGTTAAAAACACAAGTAAAATCAGTCTTCACCTGTATACCTCAGTTTCCCAACATCATACTTTTCCAAGAACACTCACCATTATGCTCTGTTAGATTTTGAGGATAGGACCAAACAGAACGCACCATTTTCCCCTCAAGCACAAACATGTATGACCAATATTTCTGTTATTTTGTATTCTTCTCCAGTGTATGAGCCTGGCTTTTTTGCTACCCATAGTAGTCTGATGCACAAGGCAGCTGTCTATTTACCCATGCTTAGAGCTTGTACATCACAGAGAACACACAGGTTATTAGAACAGGCTGCAAAATCCAGCACAGTGAGCACTGTGATCCTCCTTTACACTATAAAAGGTCATTCCTGTGATAAAACATCCTAGATATGGACTCAGGAGGCAAAAAGCTAAGATCTCATCCTACCCTGTAGACCCCAAATGAACTAGCATGTACCGTGGCATTAGTTTAACAGGGGAGAAGTCCGCATTCTCCTTCTGTTTTGGCTACATTTGGTGAAAGTGCTTCACTGGGTACAAGTTTAAACATTGAGCACATCCCCAGGTTGTTATGCATCTTTAGGAACCACTTTATTCCCTTTCTCATCATTTCTCTCGCTCTCTCATTCTGGTGCTACAGAGGGTGGTGTTGGCTGTCACCAAACTTCACCAAACATTTACATGTGGATTGCAGCCTGCCATGGCCATGCCTGATGTTTCAAGTTGGAACATTTTATTTATTCTTTTTCTAAGAGCATTATAACTAAATGAGGGGTCAAAGTTAGGGCCTTGTAATCAGGCTTTGAGATTTTCATGGCTTGCATTTTTAATGAAAACAGACATTTCCTTTGCAGTTGTTTCTCTGGGCGGTGCTCAGAAATCAAATCTCCTAAGCCTTTCCCTCCAGCTCAGGGAAGCTCAGAACTCACACATTTCTTCCTAATTTTACCAGTGTGACATTTGCACTCTCATTTATAAAAATACACCTCCTGCATTTCATTTGTAAGTTACCTGAGGGTTTTTTCCTGTGTTTATTATTATCATTATTTATGCTCCTGGAGGGGGAAGGAGGCAACAAAAAGTAGCAGAGGAAAATGAAATAAACCAGATCTTTCACCCTTCATTATGCTCCTGCATTTAGCAATGATTATCATCAAGCGACAAAGAAAAACAAACATTTCCTTTAAAGAGTTGCTACTGGCCAGGAGAAAACTTTCAATAGAGGATACTTATTCGAAACCAACCCAGATGATACGGCAGAGCATTTTGCATTTTTCCTCCCTCTGTGTTTATTTCAGTTATCATTAGCATAAAAACAAGGTCTCTGTTTCTTGGAGAGCTACTAATGCCTTGTGGAAACTCCTGCGAAACACACCATTTAAAGGTAATTTTCCTGATATGGCATATAGATATTTTCCCCTTTTCCCCTTTTCTTTCTAAATGTTTTATAAATGGAGAGATTTTATTGAAAGAGGAGCTCTGTTCTCCGGGAGCTCTTTGAATCCTGTTGCTTATGTTTAACCTGGAGTCATGATAATCCCTTTCATTTTCCTTTAATTTGTCATTTCAGCTTTTTATATTAATAAAATCAGAGTAACTCACAGCATGCTCCACAGTAGCATCCGAGTTAATGCAATAAGCAATTATAAAGCCTATAGTGGCTTGAAGCTCAACTTTTACATATTCAGCTAGCAGAAGCCCCAACTTGATATGCAATGTTTTGAGCTCAGGCTGAGAAAACAGTTGGCACTCACACACAACAAAATGCTCCTTCCAATCATGTGTGTCACAAGTCCCTTCTGCTACTAGCATGGCAAAGCTAGCATAGCTGGGGCAAGGCATCACAGGGAAAAATCAGATCAGTGAGAGCAAGGGGCTTCCAAGAAACCAAATAATTCTCCCTAACAGCAGGATGAAGGCTGTTTTGCCTATGAGGGAGTGTTATCAGAAGATTAAGTCCACTTTAAGTCCATATTCCTGCTACCATACTCACAAACAAGGTGTTTTTAGATCCTATTCTCTCCCACCAGAGTTCAAGTATAACCACAACCCAGAGGTCCCTTTCCAACTGTCCACATGTCCTCACACAACCGCAGCAGCATCACTTAGTCCCAGTTCTGCAATGAGCTCCTTGTGCAGAAACATCTGGTAAGGAGCTCTTTTACCAACACACATGAGCTTTCAGTGCCAAAAACCAGACAATAACAACATAAACACAAGTCCCCAACCCAAATCACACATACCATTTCTGGTATAATTTGCATGCAGTAATAGTCATCAGACTTATGAAAACAAGCATCTATTCATTTTACTGCAAAACAAAGCCAGAAAAATGTACTACTCACTGGGACCAGCTGAAGGGAGTTAATATAGCCCAAAAGCCTATAAATAAGAGACAAGTGAAATCAGTTTGCTTTCTAGGGTAGGTTTAGCTGAGGGCGAAGGTGTGTTTCAGAGTACACAGAAAGGCTGGCTAGGAAGGTTGAAAGATTTATATTTGGGGCTGTGTCTGGACTGTGATTTCACAATTAAAATTTTACTTGCAGAAACCCCCTTTGTTGCTTTATTTGTGTGAGCTTCAAATTTAGAAGTCTTTTTCTTTCTTTAGTGCCTGGTTTCTGCCTACTAAATGTAGGTTAAGATTAGGTTCTCAAATGCTCTGAGCACAAGTTATTCGGACAATACTTTAGTTCTGGGTCCTTGGCAGTCTTTGAAGGCAGACTTATGCCTGTCAGAGCTTGGATTTTGGTTCAGTTGTTGGGTCTTTTTAATCACTGCAGTTTCTGCGTTGTCCAACAGGCACTCTTCCAGTCTAGATGAAAATGCAAATAATACAAAGCAGCTTCTTATTACAAGCTTTAAAGCAGAAGCGAAGAAAACATCTTTCAAAAAATTCACTGGAATCACAGTGTCTTACAGTAAGTAAGTATTAAATTGGGCCAAATGTCTGAAGTTAATCATAATGCTTGCGGTAATGCTATGCAGTTATCCCCTGATGTCCTCATGACCATTGTACTGCAGCTCTCATTTTAATTACATTTTTGACAATGAGAGCTCTGCAATTCTGATCTTAAAGTGCTGAGTTGTGATGTTAGTGTACCAGAGAACAAAACCCCTTTCTGCTTACACACAGAAAACGGACTTCTACAAGCAGAAAATTGTTTAGCAGTAAAATATGTACAACAAAACAAAAAACCCACAAAAACATAAACACCATCCCCCACAATGCTTTCTCCTGCGAACAATGAAGAATGGCAGGTTTTGTGTTTTACATAGGGTGGGGGGAATAAAAGTGCTATTTTCAGTGTGAAAGACTGCATGCTGATGCAAAATGCTGACATTTCACCCCACATTAATGAATAGAAATACCATTGTAACATAAAACGTCTATAACAATGAACCAAAAGATATTTCTGTTTAGTGTTACTTGTATCAAAACACCAAAAACAACCTAAAGCAATAGAGTTTATTTATAGCAGAAAGAGATGAGAAATTGCAAGCAGGTATGGGACCTGTGGTTTTGCTATGGTGGCGAATCTCAGACAAACCCCCTCTCCAATCATGGCTCAGGTTTCTGTGCCCAAAGTCATGCTCCCCAGAGCCCTGGGTCACCAGCTCGTATTGACATATTGTGTAATCATTTTCTTTATGCTGTCTCTGTGTGAAATCAGTTTACCAGTTCTCATCCACATCATTTCAGCTGGTACTTGGGCACCTTGACACAATTCCAGGTGGCTGAATAGAGAGAGAATATCTGATTCTTTCCAAAGACCTAGAGCTTGCTGCCCCATGTAATGAGGAAAAATGTCTTCTCCTGCATATTGTCTCCCTCTGCTGATGCTGCTAAACAAAAGACTTCTTCTCAGAGGTGCAGAAATTGTGATTCAGTAGAAATGAACATATCTCAAATATACCAAGATGACAGCAAGTTCTGTATACCATTTAACCAGAAAGAGAACATCATAATTCCTGGTTAGAAAAATAATGTATATGATTAAATTACTTGCAAATAGCCTGTGAAGCATAGAAAATAAGTGTAGTAGTATTGGAAATCCATTTGCAAACATTGCCTAGGGTCAGGGTCTGGTGAGTGCTGACAAAGAAAATAGCCGCTGCCTCAATAGGTCTGAAGGTCAGAAAAGAATGAGATGAAAAAATGCAGATGGATCTCTGAAACAAATAAGGAGAAAGAGAAACAAGGCATTATAAGAGCTCTTGCTCATGTGACATTTCATAAATCAAACATGCAATGGATGTTTTACATGTGAAGAACAACAATGTTGAAAATGCTTTTTTGGAAATCCACAGTCTACTTTGGGCAACCTCATGTCTAGGAAGAAATAAAATTGAAAACACCAAAGTGAGGGCAACCAGACTGATTTCAGTTCAGAAGAATGCTCCCATTTACTTGGTTTCCAAAGCATACAAAAAGTCAGGAGGAGAGAGGGACGCTCACTCAAATAACACAGATGAGGTTTTCTTTCCCTTCCCTCAGTTTCTCAGCTCTAAATTTCCTTCCCATCTGAGCTGCCTCTCTCTTGCTCGCTTGCTCTTTCCCAGAGCTGTCAAGATCTGAGCATCTCCTCTTCATTGTCTTTTCCTGGCTTCCCTCCTTGTCTCAGCGCACAGGGAACACAGAAAACCAAAAGGAAGCCAGACTCAAAATTCCTGATGGGAAGCACTACTTCTTTCACTTAAAGCTCAAATAACTTGTACAAGACACCCTTGAGGCCAGAGATCACAACAGGATGAGACATATGCATTGTAGATAGCAAAAACAAGGGAAGATTTGAATGTGTAGGGCTTCCAGGTGGAGGGCAACAATTGCTCATAAATTCACTGGTAAAAGTTCTTGAATAGTTTTTCTGCATATTTTTTTGTTGTCTCTTGGTGGGGTTTTTAAATATCTTTTGGAAATGGGTAGAACCTCATCCCAGGCAGGGGCTAAGAAGGCTCTCAGGCAAGTCCTGTCTTCCCCTCCTAAATTATAGTGTCTTTTAGGGGACCTCACTTCTCTTCTTGAATGTAAACTCAGGAGGATAAGGATTAGCACAGCATTCATCATCAGTTTGAGGCAAATTCGGAATGCATGAACTATGAGGACAAAAAAAGTAGTGCTAAGGCAGATAACACTGACAAGATGGGAGCTAATTCCTCTGCAGAGTTTCAGTCCAGGACAATAACTTGGGCAGTGAGTGTCTGTGAGCCACCAACATCATTTGAAATTATACAGGCTGAGATAAAATAATTCCTTTGTGATGCAAATGCATCTTGAACAGAGATAGTGCAGCTGGTGTATTAATACCAGTAGAGGAAATTAATCAGACGAGTTCGCTGAGACAAGAGAGTTGCATCCTGTGTTTCTATCTTGACTGATCAGCGTGGTGCAGCATAAGCCTGTGAATAACATCACGCACTGGCTCTTAACGTAAGCCTCTTAAATGTACAGTTCCCCACAACAAAAATGTCAAAATACACTGGAAGATCCCTTTCTTCTCTTACATATCAATAAAAAAGAAAAATAAATCATTGGATTAATTCTATGATCTGTATTGCTGCTGAGGTACATGAAAGCCTCATCAAACCTATAGCTGTTGAGTATCAGCGTTAGACTTCAAATAATGGAAAACAGCAATATAGACTTTCTTTTCTTAACAGCTTTCTGACCTTCTGACTGCAATTCCCACTGTGAGTGACTGCAGCTCAGGCAAATCGTGAGCTCTGAAGAGCCTGGTGGCAGCAGAGAATCTCATCAATTTTAATCTCTGAAAGGTTCACGGGGTTTGAGCCTGACAACAAAACATTGCACAACATGGCTGAGCAGAGCAGATCTGGTGCCTCCTTACATTAGTAATGGAGCTCAGCACCTCTCTGCCCCACGTGGCCTTTGCCTCTGGATTCTGGGAGAGGAGCAAGAGAACGATTTGTCTGAATGCAGAGATGCCCTGTGTAAAGATAGGTATCAGGTACGAAATATCAAGTGGCATCTCCCAGGATGGAAGGGACACAGGTCTGCTCTCTTTAAATGAAGGTGTAGCACTAAAAAGACTGGACTTCTGAATCTAATCCATCTCAGGGGAAAGAAGAGTAAGGCAGGGACTGACGTGTTATATTTTTCCTTTATATCCATGTGTTTTTGTGGCAGTTGCCCTGATGGAATTGAAACCCAGTTCTTATGCAGCTCCTCAACATTTTGAGACAAAACAAATTCCAGCCACCTGCCATTTCATGAATTAAATGGAGTGTGGGAATGAAGTGCCATTGGTAAGAAACCAAAGTTACCTGTTTGCAAACAAGCTCAGCTTTCTCATCTCTCTCCTTGCAGACACGAATGCAAAATCTTAGCAAAACCTGCAAGCCTTGGTAGGCTATGTATGTACCCAGGAAACTTCCTCTGGCTTGTCAACCAATAGATCCAAGAAATAGTGGGCTCAATTAAAGTCCACCATTCACGGCTTGCTAGCACAGTTTGGTTTTCAATTGTGAGAACTCAAATCCTTACTGCTTGCAAGCTTTCTTCTTGGGCCTGAGCAGAGCCAGTGAGCATCAGAAGCAAATTTGAGTCTCTTTTGAGCAGCCTTTTGAATCCTTGCTGATAGTACAGTAACATTTCACTTTCTCATGCTCCATAAGCTTATTTTTCACACCCAAAAAATGTGAGTTAATTATACTTAAGTAGAGAGAACACGCTGTCACAAGAAAGACAGAATAATGCACAGTACACAAATGCACAATACAATTCTACATCTCTATAAGCATATTCCATTCATACTTCTCCAAAACTTGCTGAAAACATTTGACTGCACAGGGAAGACAGATTTTCTTTTGCTACTCTGACCCACAGAATTTAACACCATTTAAACCAAACCCAAGTGTTTTCTGTTCTCTCTCAATAAGGATGTTGCATGTTGGTCTGGGCATTGCAATGCTCAGTACAGGACGGACAACAGTAAAGTGCCTGGTTGCATGCTCCTGCTGTCTCAAAAATTCTAGCACACACTAAAGAGGTGCTTTATTGTGCTAGCATCTGCTCAAAGCCAGGCTGCTTACTCCATGTTCTTGCTTCATAGCAGAGAAGCACCTGCACAGCTTCAACAGCTCTCTATTTACACCTCCACCTGTTTGCACATCACTGGAGACATCAGCATTGTCCTGAGCCAACAGTTCTGTAAAAGCTTGTGGAAGCAGCTAGATCTGTCAATTAAGAGAATCACCAAGTCCTCATCTATATCCCACAAGTAAATAAGCAAAAGTACATTGCTAAATCTTTGCTTTTATTATAGCTAGAAACAACTAAGGGAAAACAGCTGTGTGAAGAAATATTAAGCTGTGAGTAGCAACACAAGTGAGCAGGAGGAAGCCATAGATAACAGAACGGGTAATAGCCCTCCAGCAGGCTGTAGGGTAACACAGTTAAGTTGAGATATTTGCTCATATAGTAGCAGAAATTCAGATTTTATTTGCTTTGTGAGCCACAGGTCTCTCTTCTTTACCTAGATCATGCTAGGTGGGTATAATTTAGTATACCTGCATCCTCCATTTGAATTGGCACAGTGTGGTTATAACTAGCAGAACATATTTTCTGGTGGAGAAACATTCTTCTTACCCTTCTTTAAGTAAGGCTTTCACCTTGAGTGATAAAGTTTTATACACATCACAAACATGTTGATGTCAAAGATCAGTGGCTGAAAATTTGTCCTGTGTTCTGTCCCACAATATTTTTCTGACTGAGCTCTCAGAAAGTGTTTTTTAAATTATAACATAGGTTCTTTATATCTCCTAAAGATGTAGTCCTTCTTCCCCAAGAAATCCCCTTTGGACAGGAGTTCAGTGCTAGACATAATACATCAGATGTGAAGCCTGATGTATATCAGCAGCAGACCTAAGTGGCTGCGACCATGGATCCATCAGGAAGGAACATAATGTGAAATTGCTTGTACATGCTGTTCCTCTACTTGCTGGAAAAGCTCTGTTCTTGTGACATTTCAGGGGATTAAGCTGATGAGTGTGCTATGCAACCAGGAACTAATACTGCTTAAAACAGCCTTTCTTCAACTTTTAGTTTTTAATTCTTTTTCCTCCTGGCTGGTTACCTCTCTGGCAAAGTTCAAGCTCTTGCTGCCTCTTAAACGTAATGTGAAAACACAAATAACACATATATCAGCCTGCTTCATCATGAAGAGTCATGTCTTATGGAATGGGAGAAATAATGAGGGGGCTGATTGTTTCCAGGCTGACACACAACAGTTGACAAACCTCTTCTCTTACTTCTCGCTTTTCATTATTCCTGGAGACTGGCATCTTGTCTGAGCAAAGCAGGAGCAACGATCTGGGTCTCAAACTCAGGGTTCTTCTTTGGTATCCTTGGTCATTTCTATGATTCTATGATTTCCACTGTGGTTCCTGTTGGACTGCTCAGAGCCGTCTTTCCCGTCCCCAGCCAAGCAAACCAAGGAAAAATAAGGCCTCTTGGGGAAAAATGTTGTCATTGGGTTTTTTTGGATGACTAAGCTGTCCTCAGATGAACATTCCCAGCACATCAGCTGATAATACAGCTTTGGATTTGGTCACCTACATAAAATTGTCTAAGCGAAGACTGGATTTTTACCATAGTCACAAAAGATAAAAGCTTAACCTTAGATGTTCTGCTGTGTAGGCAGTGAGCACTGTTGCTTTTGAAACTTCTCACAATGAACTTTTATGAGCTTTTAAAACAAAAATTCCTGGTTCTGGAACAACTGCTTCTCAGAAAAAAAGATCCCCACTCTTATTCGGCATACTTATGGTTCTACAACGGGAGAACTGAATTACTTCAGAAAGAGCATTTCTGTTGCATTGGATCAGGGACAACTGGCAGCTGCCTGAGAACTATTGATTCTGGGTTCTAGGCAACAGCTGGCAGGTTCCCTGTGCCACCTTCCTGGCTAAACATTGAAGACCTCATCTGTAGAAGATGCCAGCCTGCCTGATTGCAACTTGTCCAGGGATTTTAAAAGTGACAGAGGATAGGCACCCTGCAACAGGAGTAGCTTGCTTGAGCTCTGCCAGCTGGGCTGGTGACCTTCCAACTTGGGGGCTGTGATTTCTGCCACACACAGAAGGTACATGTGAGCCCCAGACCACTCCGAACACTGATCTGCACAGTGCTTCTCAGCAGGATGCAGAAAACTGAATTCTGGCCCTAGAGAAAGAAATGCCTAACAGCCAGCCATTTCTTCTGCCATGATTCAGGATAGGTTTGAGTTGAGCTGGGTACCCATCACTTGGCATGGAAATGCTTGGAGAGTCAGATTGCTATTTCTATAGGTAGCTGGGGGCATAGTGACTGCAACCATTGTGCTTTCTCTGCCCTCATTTCCCCAAAACAATCACAGTTTTCTAAGTCTTTTGGACAGAGAAGAGCATGAAGCAGGTTCCTGCTGTTCTGCCACCCCTGAAGCCAGCTGCCTCACCCCCTAGCTGGCTTCGACTGAATGGGACATGTCCTTCCTTTTGCTAGATTCAGAAAGGAAGCTTCTGAACTTTAAATACTGTGAGAGTCAGTTGTTTTTCCCCATCAAATTGCCATTTTATGGATAGTCTGAAACTTAAATACAATGAACTTTATTGCCAATCTGACATTTATTTGCAATGTGTATTTGCTGCCTGAAAAGCGAGGGTGAGCGGTATGTTTTCTCCTCTGTCAAACAAGGGGAAAGATACAGCAGGATTCTCCCCATTACCTCCACTAAAAAGAATCAGATTTATTTACCTTGACTTGAGAGAGTCATTCTCACTAGATATCTCTGTACTTTTACAAGCTGAGATCTACCTTGTTCTTAATAAGGTATAAATGCATCCTGTCTCTTTGACTGTAATACCCTGATATGGGGAGGAAGTGCTGAAAGAAGAGGATGTTTGTTATTTTACAAGGTTTTTACAATACCAGCCTAATGAGATAATGTATTTATTTATTATAACAATAAACACAGCTGTAAAACGGACCATAAAAAATAATAGATGACTCACAGATTTCTATACCCAACATGTCAGCTGTAATTGGGGAATAAATTAAATGATCCATCTGCTTGCCATCTACACTATTTTTCCTAGTATCCTCAATATTTAAATACAGTCAGCATTATTTATATTAATTACTCACTAACAACAGCAACAACAAAAACTCTGTGAGGAAATTGATTGGCCTTGTAATATAATTCCCCAGCCACATCACACACACACTATATTCTTTCCCTTACACTTAAATCTAATGAGTATGATGGACTTGCTTTTCTTTATTAATAGTTTTCACTTTATCATGCCAATACTATTGAGCCTTCTCTTTATTACCGTTTTGGAGACAGTGCTAGCAATGATATATCATATAAAAGCTTGAGAGACAGTTCAATCCATTAAACTGGGAAAGAAAGCTTCATCTCCTTTCCAAGAGAAGCAGCAGCAGCTTCTGGAACACAGAACTCTGACACAGTCCTAAAACTGGAATAATATCATCTCAAGACCCCAACAAAGGTAAAGTTTTTTGGGTAATAGACATTATACAATCCGATCTGAAGAAATATCTCATTTCTCAAGTGTGTGTAAGTTTAGTTATACAAATACTGGCATTTATATAAACAAGACAGGAGAGAGAAATTGATACACAGCAGGATACTGACTTGGACACAAAGAACCCAAATTTCCTCCATGTCCTTGTCCAATGTCATATCTGGTGCAGAAGTTCCTACTTTCATAATCCAGTCTGTGTGTAAGAATAAATTGCTTTTTTTAAGTAGGAAAATTTCAGTATATTGAGAAATCTTGAAATTGTGGGATTCTTTGTTCTAGGAAATATAACCTTAAAAGCTTCTTGATGATCTATAGAAGCTGTGGATTAGAAAATATAAAATAGCAGAGAATATTTAACAGGATGCTGGGGTTTTCCACTAGTCTAGCCATTAACTAGAGAATCCTAGACTGGATCCTAGACAGTCTGGTCTCTGAATTGTTTTTTACTGTGAGTGTAATAATAATACGATATAACAATACAGAAATCATTCCAAATCATACAATTGATCAAATGAATACATGAATATGCTTACAACTAAAACTTCTGTCAGTAATTTTTGTATATACAATCAAATTCCTGCAATTTATTTCACATTTTGTCATTTCTACCTCTCTCAAGGTAGATTACAGAATACCTGTAAGATTAAGATTTAAAAATACCCAGTAGTCAGTAAGGACATCCAGTTAAAATTGCACAGATGTCCACTAACATAAATTCAGCTTCTTTTGAATCGTTCACATTTTTTTCCTCCAAGTCCCAAATACTTCCAGTTCACACCTTCTGTAGGTAAAAAATGAATGTTTCCTGCCAGATGTAATGGACCCTTTTGAAATGCATTCCTCATCATTGCTCTTCATCAGGCCTTTGTGTCTTCTGACAAGCTGTATTCTTCTATACAGCTGGAAGTTAAATAGTGGAATGCATGGGGTATTTGGGGGATAGGGATTTTTTCCTTGATGGGTAATTTGGATGCTTTGGCAGAAAATCTCTCAGACAAATAAGAGAGCAAAAGGCTTCAACTTTCACTGAAAGGGTTTGAAATGCAGCACACAGAAGGTGCATCTGCGGTGAGCAGTTCTTTAACTGGCAAAAGTAAAGTCTGTGATGGGAATTCTGCTTACAAGCTGTTTTGTCTAAATAAAAGAAGAGAGTCAGACATATATATTTTAAAACCAGTCAACAGATTTTCTGTCTACTTTCAATTTACATTCTTCTCTAATCCTTCTCTTCCAGAGTACATGAAGTAAACTACTGTACACACCCTGCATGAGTATCTCATTGATTCGCAAGGACAAAGTTATTTCTTCTTGTTAGCAATTAAAAAGGTTTGAGCGCCTGTGGTGTCTGGTTATAGAGGTTATTGCTAGTTAGTGCTATTATGGGATTCCACTTTCTCTATTTTCTATTTTAGTTCATTTTCTATTATTATTCCAAAGGGTTCAATAATAAAACACCACTCAGGATGAGACAGGAAATCTGAATAACACACATTATCCTATTTTCTGAAAAAGAAAAAGCAATATGGGTTATAGAAGGAGCTTAGCATGCCATTTTTATAAAAAGTTGCCCTTTTAGTCCTGTTCGCACTTGCAGTGTGCGTGGGTAAAACCCTTCCAAAATCTTCACTCGCGAAACCAAGCCATCAATGGAAGGGATGCCTCAGTTTCTGTTCTGTGTCCATCATTTCACCAGTTGTAGTAATAACCCATACTTGGAGTGTTTTACTTTGGGATTAGCACGTTGCTAAGCTTCCTCTCCTCTCCTCTCCTCTGCTCTCGTCTCTTCTCCTCTCCTCTCCGCTCCTCCTTCTTCCTCTCCCTCTCCTCAAGTATAACACAGTTCTCTGGAGCAATCTGGCTCTACCTGACTGCAATTAGCTAACTCCTGAGGAAATCAGGGGAGATTTCTCTTGCCCTCTAATACCTGGTTTTGGCTGTAGATACGTTTTGGTTCTCATGGTTTCCAAGGGAATCAGCCAGTTTTACTCCTCACTGATAATTTTCCATGGTCTCAATAAAGATTAAGAGTCTAATTTCTTGGAATTTTTTCCTTATTACATAAGTTAAGAATGAATGTTGCATGCTGACAGACAGTTTTGCTTTTGACATTTTGGGAATATTGCTCCAATAGTGGTCGTACTGAGGCATCCATTGCTTCCCTGAGTCCCCCGCTAGAACAATGGATTTGGGGTTTTCCCCCAGCATTCTTGCAGCATAATAAATGTTCATTTTACCACCCTTATAATCAATACTGGGTAATCTGGTTATCAAAAACCCTACAAAACAATGACCATATGCAGCATTATCCCTCCACTAATGAAATGCATCTATATCTATGGGCAGGGACATAATGGCTGTTTTAATTGTTCAGAGCAGATGCAGTAATATTTTAGGACAAGAAGAAGAATGTTGCTGTATATAATTGGCCCTGGAGGAAGAATCTAAGAAAACACCGTATCATATTATGAACGTTGCTCATAGTCAGAGCAAGAATTAATCTACAGCACTAACTTCTGTATATAGATATTTTGTCTGCAGGAATTCAGGACAACATTTTATGCATCTTTTGAATGATGGACTCTCTTACTCTAAGACATCGACTGAGACATGAGGAGTTTCACTAGCTGTATAACTTACCCCATCTTGAATATCATCTGAGTGCCCCTGGGAAAAGTCCTACCCTTCAAGTAGCTAAGCCTAGCCCCACAAGATGTGGTAAAAAGGGCTAAATTTCCTTTCTGTCATCAGCTCTGTTTGTGACTGCTCTTACACAGTTTTGCAGCAGAAGACAGTCTGGAGAAAATTGTGGAGATCATCAGGAGGGCATCTCTGTGAAAGGTGAAACAGGATTTTTTCCATAATGAAGGTGCTGTCAACAACAAAGACAAAAAGGAGAAGGAAAAGTCAGAGACTATAAGGAGTGAGGACATTTCTTCAACAGTGAAAATGAGCAGGTTTGGGTTTTTTTTATTCCAAATATGGAACTAAAAAAAAAAACAAATGCCAAAACAAAACTAAAAACATCACTGTTGATTTCCAACAGTTTTGTTTCTGTATGGAATTCAATCTTTGTATTTTACTGGATTCATTAACAACATTATTAGTTGTTTTGTTTCATGGGCACAATTCAGATTCTCTCAACACGGTCTCACTGACTATTATGTTAGTCATGACAGCCCAGATATCTTTTCACCGATTTCTCTCTGGTTTCAATATTAGTAAATCTAGATATTATATTGTTTATTGGGTGTGATAGAATGGATTTTCTAAATATATCACTGTTATCGGTGAAGGAAAACCTCAGCAACTGGATAAATGTTTAACCACTAACTTGAAAGGCAATTGGGTTAAGTCAAAATTCCCAGGGCTCTTGGAAAACTTTACTCAAGAAGCAAATAATACAGCCATTCCAGAGAAGTTCAGCATCCAAGATTCAGCAGGCAAATAAACTGGCTTATGAAAATTAAGTGAAATGAAGAACAAAAGCAACCTTTGAAAGCAAGCATCATTGGGAGGGACTTATAGCAACTGTGGTTGTACCTAAGTAAGTCCACATTTATTAAAGAGACCTGTTGGTAGTTATTATAATATCCCATGTGCAAACAATCTATTTATTGTGTATCTCTTTCACCATAAATGGAACATATTTGAGCAACAAGATAGGGGACTGACTTTGGACAGTGAGTGCCTACAACTTCCCCTAGTAAATATTCATCATGGAGAATCTTTTTACCCATTTTTCTATCATGTAAACATAATAACTGAAGACATTTCTCCTTTTAGTTAAATTGGGGTTAGCCAGACAACACCCTGAAAATGTTATGCTTGCTGCTGCTTTTTGTTGTTGTTAATTTCTTATACATGAGGTTTTAATTTTTATTGTTATGTTTCTGAGACCTCTTTGAATTCAAACCTAGAACACCTGCTGTGTTACCATGCCAATCCGACTTTCAGAGAGGGCTGAATGTCAACATATGATGAGCTTTAGTTTATAGCCTGATGGCACTCTAGAGACAATATCAGTTGAATCTTACATTCAGACCCGAAACCCCGTACTATGTTAATAAATGAAGCAATCACAACAGCTAAAAGTAGTGAGATGAAGCATCTGAATATTGGTTTGTCAGGGCTGAGTGTAGTAAGTGCAAAGAAAGCACATGAAAAGTCAGCTTCAAAATCAGTAAAATAAGTCCATCAGTGGCCTAATATCATGTGTTTTGGCCATTTTGACAGACCATAGTTTTAGGGCAAATTTTGAAGTCCACAAAATTACTTTGCCACCAGCTCCTCAGTAATCCCAATGGCTGACAGTAATTGTCCTTCAAAACGGGAAGAGAAACCCAGGAAAACTTAGGAGAAAGTGAGAACTTGAGAGACAGTGAGAAGATATGTTCTTAAAACTGTAACAATAAGTCAGAATGGAGGCAGCATCAGGCAGAAAAATGTCAGATACTACGCCATGGAAGTGACTCATGCCTATTGAGTAAAGGGCAAAAAGCCAGTGATGTTTAGGAATGATGGTACAGTTACAATACATGAGTTAGTCACTCTAAAACAAATGTGTTGAACAAAACTACATCTTTTGAAGGACTTAGAAAAAAAGACCTCAAAAACTGAGGTGCAAGGTCAGAACCGTTTTAGTCAGTAAAAGAGTATTGTTAGACACTTTAAAGTATTTCACTCTGACAAATGCTAGGTAAGGCTATTAACTTGCATTTCAGACTTAGAAATAGGATTAGAAATTAATTTCAGCCTGCTAACTGAAATGAAGTCCATCTATTAAATCATCAGTTGAATGATTTGGCCTATATAATCACTTAGAAATTCTGTAGTGATGAATCAAAACCCCAGAGTAATATTTCCAAGGGCCGCAGGACTGTTCTGTATACGGCTTTCATTATTTTTAGTGAGAATCCTCACCCTCCCCCCCTTCCAAATATTCTCCAGTGTCAGAAAGAATAGCATGATTAAGGCTTAGGAAACTCTCTAGGTTCATCTGTGTGTTCATGCACACTAGAGAAGTATCACAATACATTTTCTGAGTCATAATTGTCACTGTTCCTGTACCAGCATCTCCACAAGCACAAACCATAAGGCTTGTCTCTCCCCAGAGAAAATTGTTTTGTCAGCACATCTTGACTAGAGTTCACTAAAGTCAGCATAGCTGGAAATCCAAGGGAGGTACCAGCTTCTGTCTCAGCATGAGCCACATATTCTTATCCACCACAAGAGCAGAAAGGAAGGCCTAGATTACTACTGATTTATTTGTGTGGTTGTCATTGATCAAGGCCCTACTCAGATGATGACTTAACCTCCATTGCAATTAGGTTAAGAACACGGCTCCAAGATTATCATGCTGATTTTTCTTTGATGAACTGCTCACTCAGTGATTCAAACTGTCTCTGCTCACATAAGGACACTCTACCTTGCACGACATTAATAAATCTTTCATCAGTACATTTCAGATTCATTGCAGTTACAAGCAAAGTTGTTTGAACTCATGTTGTGCTGTTTGATGTATCTTTTAAGGATGCTCACAGCAGAGAGAGGCCAGAACTGGGACAGCCTCCTAAAAGATGCAGATACAAACCCTAGTTTTGTACTATCTGCTGAATCTTTGAGGATGTTGATTAGGCTGGAAGCAGAATATCAGTTCTAACATTCCTCCACAGAATTCAGATCCAACCTCCAACTTTCCAGCATGGTTTGTTTGACTATCTGGGGCTAGCAAAAAACCCAGAGATACAAGATATTAACATACTCAGAATTTGATGTCAGCTATATATTGAAGAAAAAGTATCTAGAAGTGACAGTTATCTAGCATTTCATTTGATAGATATCTTCTCGTGATACTGAAAAATGTCTTTTATTGGTGATAGCTGTTTTAAATTTTATCTTTAAATGTGAACGTAAAGTGATCTAAAATGAATGATGGATTAGGAATTCAACAATTAACAGGATACTGACCACTCTCGAGAATCAAATTTGCTAAGCGTGATTAGGCACAAACTTCATGTCCCTGAGAAAAGCAAAGCAATCTTCCCTTGTTCAGGACTCCTTACTGACAAAAGTATGTAAAGAAATTGCCCTCCTACGACCCATGCCGAGAAAAAAAAGCTGTGCTGCATATAATTCTGCTGTCATCACAGGCATGGGGACAAGTCCACAGCCTGAGACAGCTAGAAGTGTTTGTTTTCCTGTATTTAGTTAAAATTAACTGAGGAGACCATCAGAAAGAGAGCACAAATTATAATGTCATTTTGATCTAAATGAAGGCTTTCTGCAAGACCAGTCTCATCACAAACACCAATGATCCACACCTTTATCCATTTGATTCATATTCAAGGTAATTTTAGCATCAACCAGAATTGAGAGTCTGAAGTTCTGATTAGATGTGCCCTTTATGGTGTGCTTACATCCCTCTGCTTCGGCATGGGTGTATGACATATTTATCTTGGATAATTGCCCTGCCTTTCTTCTTTTTATGAAGTCTTTTTTCAGTTATCAATCTCTGATTTCTTTTCTATGCTGTACACCTCATGCTATCAAGATAAAACCAAAATCCTCTTTTACCTGTCAGCAAGGACCCATTGTTGAGAGATGAAGAGCTAGCTCTATTTTCTGGGAGCAGAATGCATCTCAGTGGTGACTAGAGTGTCTGAGGGGAGAACAGAAAATGTTGCCATTATTTATTCTTGTTATTTGTTATTTTATTTATATTTTAAATATATTACACATATAATTATGTATTTATTATTATCTTTATGTAACAAATATATTTATTATCATTACTTTAAAAATGTGTTAAGTTCAACTGCAGATGCAGACAGAAACTCCCTGACAAAAGGACTGAAATACTTTTCTTTAGATGAAAAATATCTGACTCTTTCTGGCTATCTGGGATAAGGCTATCACATAAAACTAGTCTTAGGAGAGTGACCTGGGCGAACAAGGAACAAACCATTTTGACCCAGAGGCACTGTCTGTTATGGCTAAGGGAGCCCTGGAGAACTCACATGGCTTTCCTCCTCCTCCATTTCTCAATAGTACAAAATCACTGGAGGAGTGATATTAAATATAAGCAGGAGTATTTTTGACCTTAAACCTAGGACTTTAAGAGTATTTCCCATTTTGAGCATACATTGTGCCTGAGGCTTAAAGTATGGATTGTACTTGACAGAACTCAAGCTTAACTAACAGCATGAACATATCCCTAGTCACTGCTGCATGTAACTTCCTGAAAAACTCCAAGTTCTTGGGAAAGCTAATGGAAATAAGAGCATAGAAATACAGTCAGATCTGTTCAGCAAAAATCATTTATAATTTTATGGGGTTTGCACTTTTATGCAAGTGACAGAGACTGATGAAGGCAGAGGGAAGGCTGACTGCTGAAATCTTACTTTTCCAGCTGATGATCAGATATATTTGAGCAGCCAATAAGGTCCACATATGATCACAACTAACATAATGGTCTTCCACTGTTTATTAAAACACGTGCTGAAGTAGCAGCATTTTGCCTCCTATTTTCAGAAAGCTGCCAGCCCCCTTGGGAAGTATTTCACCATCCTTCAGGCTCACTCAGGCTACTGAAGCAAAATGAAACAGTGCTGTAACACTCCCTTAGTGGGAAAAGTAACTCTCCATGGGCTATCAGAAAGCAGGGGCAACCCTGGCACTGTTACAAGTGTGCACAGGCATCATTTTGTGAGGACTGGGAGTGACAGGGATTGCTGTCAACAGTGTTTTATTTTCTGGTATTAGATCATGGACCCCTACCTTTCACTTGTTTGAAAGGCATTTGTTCTACTTTCATTCACAGCCTTTGATGGAATCTATAAACGCTGGACAGACACCCTGTTAAGGATTAGTAAAGATCTCTGCCTGAGGTCAGCTACTGGTCCTGTCCCTAAACCGAAGGCATGTCTTCCACAGCAGATGTGCCTCTGTCCTGGAGTCATTGGCATTTGTCCTCAACAAAGGCTCTGATCCCTCATCCACCATCAGCAGCTTGCTGACCACCTGGGAAGAGGCTATGAAAAAACAACTGCAGCCAGCAGCCTGCAGCAATGAAAAGCGAAGTGGGTTTGGCTGTGGTCACTAAGGTGAAGTTACCAATTCGTGCACCAGCAGCTGTATTGGAGCTGCATGCACCAGTTCACAGGCCACAACAGGGAGCAGGACAGTGCAAATCTGCTTTTCACCCTACACTGGGAACACTTTTCCTGGAAAGAGCTAGGTATTTTGCTGGATGACTATTTGTAAAGCCAAGCACATACAAGACATTTTCCCAGACACGTGAACACCTCTCGGGTATTTTCACTCCAAGGAATGTGGCATGTCTCTTGGAGGCAATACTCGCTCATGCTGGTTAATCTTGTTCAATAGCTTGTTTATGCCTTTACCATATGCTCAACGTCTGCTTGCAGAAGCTCTCTGGCTCTTTGTAATCTCCAGCACCCTTTCTCTTTTCCAAAAGCGGTTTATTGCCTTTTAAATATTGAAGTTTACTCTCCCTTGCACCTGGAACACTGCTCCCCTCTGCTTCCCCAGGACTGCTCAGGCTCCACAAGTTTTCTGTCACCAAACCTGTACATTGATTACTGAGTCTCAGCTGCTTGCCTGCACCTTTTCACCAAATATCTTAAATTTGACCACCCCCACCAGCTCTCTTGCAGACTAAAATGATACCTGCATCACATTTGCTTTCATGTGGTTTTACTTCCTTATATTTTACACTTATTGCACTTATTCACTTATACACTTATTCAATTCTCTCTTTCCCCTTTACTTTGCGTGATTGTCTATGGTTAACTTACTGTGTTTCTCTTTTCCTTACCCAACAGTTTCGTTTCTTCTCATTCACCAGAAGTTAGTCTCTTCTGCTCCACCTTGGCTTTCTCATTTTGGTTGGTGGCTAGCACCATATGGCACAAATTATGTGCCATAATTTCTCTTTTACTTTTGCTCCAGATCTCTTGAACATTAACTCATCTTTTAGCAGTGACGTAAGGGTTTGTCTCCTTAGTGTCTATGCATCTGTGGTAGGATTCACATTTGTTTTCCCATTTACTTCACATTAGCCAAAACCACTTCTAGGTTTAATGATTCTATATTACATGTTTCCTAAAAATCATTTGTCCTTAAAATTTTCAATATGATTACAAGCCTAACTGCTTGTAGTAATTATAGCTGAGACAAATGTATGCTTTATATTCCTTCCTGTCAAAAAAGATGACCACAGCTGCTTCATTTTTCTACCAACCACCACAGAAAGACCTCACTTTACCAAGATTAGATTGCAACTTTGCTCTGAGCTATTCACCTGCCTTCCCCAAAATTATTGCTTCAAATGCTGTACATTGATTCCCTCAGCAAGAGTCCTCAGTAAATACTGTTAAAATGTTATCTTCCTACATGTACAGCCCTGTGCTGGGAAATAGGTGAGATATCCTCAACATGAGAAGGACATGGAACTGTTGGAACAAGTCCAGAGGAGGACCACAAGGATGATCAGGGGGCTGGAGCACCTCCCATATGAAGACAGGCTGAGAAAGTTGGGGCTGTTCTGCCTGGAGAAGAGAAGGCTGCGTGGAGACCTCAGAGCAGCCTTCCAGTATCTGAAGGGGGGCTACAGGGATGCTGGAGTGGGACTCTTCATCAGGAACTGTAGCGATAAGACAAGGGGTCACAGGTTAAAACTTAAACAGGGGAAGTTCAGGTTAGATATAGGGAGGAAGTTCTTTACTGTGAGGGTGATGAGGCACTGGAATGGGTTGCTGAAAGTAGTGGTAAATGCTCCATCCCTGGCAGTGTTCAAAGCCAGGATGGACAAAGCCTTGGGTGACATGGTCTAGTGTTAGGGGTCCCTGCCCATGGCAGGGGGCTGGAACTGGATGATCTTAAGGTCCTTTCAAACCCAAACCGTTCTATGATTTGATGTTTCAGCTTTCTGCAGGAAAGCCGCAGAGGGGCAGCAGGACCCTGGAGAGCAGCTGGGGGACATACCACTAAGGCAACAAGTGAATCTTTTAATGAGATTAGCACACAGAGAGGAAAAGAGGCAAGCAAGGGCTAAAATTACAGACAAATCCCTGTACTAAGAAAAACATTCACCAGGAAGTTGCTGAGGACAACAAAAAAGTACAAGAGAGCAATGTTTTGCAGGTGAACAGGCTAGTTTAGACCAGCACAAAGCATAATCAATCAATTTTTGTGCTAGCAGCAGTGCTGGAAAAGTGCAGAGCGTAACTGAACTTGGTTTGCTTGTTTTATAGACTTTTAACAGGCTTTTCAGAGCATCTGGCAGAAAGGAATATAGCAAATTTTAACACTATTTATCATTCTTAAGGAACTGATCAAGCTTATAGCAAGCTGATGTGTGGGCAACGAGAGTGAGGGAGTTACTTTGTGATAACACATTGCACACAACTGGTTTACCTCATTAGCTTTTAAATATACACTAAGTATCTGAAATGTAAATACTCTAAATATCTGAGGACACAAGGAACCTAGTTCTAAGAACAGGACTGGGTCATGATTCTTCTGGATCAACTAAAGGCAGTAGAAGTGATGTGATGCTATGAGAGATGAAGATGAGCTCTGACTATTAGCAGTATTGGCTGTGGGATGCATAGTCATAGAATCATAGACTGGCTAGGGTTGGAAGAGACCTTAAAGATCATCTAGTCAATCTCTTTGTTTTACATCAACAGAGAACAGAAACCATTACATTGTATAGTTTCTATACCAAAGCATAAGTAGGGGAAAATTCAGCATACCTGGATAGTATTAAGAAGAAAGCTAAGACTTTTCTGAAGAGGAAATAAGAAGCATAATGGGAGCACCACTGCAGTTTCTATTGCATAAACGCACTCATTTATGCTATGTAAAGCTAATATAAACAGGCTGCCAGATGCTACAGATAATATAAATGAGTAGAAATGTCTGACCTAATGGTTTTTTATACTTACACTGCACTTTGTGTTGCTGTAAATGACAACACAAGACACCAAGCAAGTGGAAAACTGAGAACAATATTTTAGGTTGGAGTATAAAGCTGTGATGTGTGCTGCCCCAGCACTGCTCCTTTCATTCACATGGGAGTTTTGCTGCTTACATCGATGGGAATGGGATTAGCCCGTTTCAAAATCCTGCTCTTGCTTTTTGTTCACAATAGGAAAGTTTCCCACAATGCGAAGTCTTCAATACATGAATAATTATGCATTCTTCACCTTGTCTTCAGACCTAGTATGCATCCACTGAAACTATTTTTATTACCGCTATTCAAACAAAATGACTGCTCCTTTGTAAAGTCCCATTTTGTGACTTAAATGTCCATTAATATGCACCTAATTTTTGAAAAAGGGAAGTGTAAAATCTGACAAATTAGTTTCAAAGAAGCGCAGGGAATATTTCCGGATAATAAAGAAATTTTTTTGTCACCCAGAGGACAGCATAACAAGGGGTAATAGCAAGAAGTTTGAAATCAGATCGGTTGAAGCTAGGAGTTAGACATTAAGTGGATATCTGCTTGCTTCCAGCAAAAGCAACTAGTTCCTAGCTAGTTTATATCTTATGAAGTTTTTCAAAACAAACCCAGCCCTTTACTGGAAATGAATTGGAATGAAATGCGTGTTACTCGTTTCAGTACAACAGTAAATGGGTGAAACTCTGCAAGAGGAGTCACGCAGAATCCAACCCACAGATTCACAAGAGTAAGGTCAAAAGAGATCTCTGTTTTCTTAACGAAATATCTCAGGCCACCCAATTATCCAGCCCTGAGTCCAATAACTTGCATTTGACTAAAGCATTCTTTGTCTTAGATTAAAGCTTGTCTCCTAAAAAAACCTTTCAGACTTTGCTGTAAAATCTGAAGAGACTTTGTCTCTGTCCCTTTCCTCGTACTTTGTTCTGGTGGTTAATCATCATTACTATGTATTCTGAAAAGCTTCTTTTGAGTCTTAATTCAGCTTCAGCCTTTGCTTATTGTGATGCATCTCTCCTCCAGGCAAAGAGGTTCTTAACACTTCCCATTTTTTCCCCTTTACGATGCAGTTTATAAAAAGCACAGCCAAATTTCCAAACCCCTTTCCCCTCCCCACACACACACAAATGAGCAGAAATAGCTTTTAGTCAGCTGCAGCTTGTATCCATCTTGCTTGAATTCTTGCAGCACCTAAACCTGGAGCTTTTCAGACCGTTTTTAGAGAACAATTCACTGCATCTTTACAAATGAAGCTGCTGTGCACTTATCACAGCCTTCAGTATTTATAATCATTGAAATCCTTGACTAAATGAAATATGCTTTGCCTTCTTCTCTAATTATTTCTTCAAAATTCTCAACTTCGGTTGTTGCTTAACCTTTGTCTATGATGATGAAGGGGCCTCTCTGTTACCAGACTTCCCTTCCTCTTGCAAATACCTCTGTTCCTCCCACTTGCAAATGAGAATGTTGGATTTTATCCCATGATTCTTTCACTAGGTAATGATTTCCATACAGTCATTAACTCCCTAAAATTTAGCAAATAACTTCTTTAATTGTGGGCAATTATATTCCTGTCTTTTCAGTGTTTATTGCCTGAAAATCTAGTATATTTCTTCCATCAGTGTACCTAGAAGTGACATGAGGTTAACTAAGCAGACTAGTAACTATAGCTGCTACTTCATGTACCAGTAGTTACCAGTTCATTGGTTTTGTCTTTTTTTTTCAGTGTCAGTCCAACATTAGCACTGCTTTGCTTTCTGCAGTTTCCCTAGCCAGTTACAGTTAATTACACGCTAAGATCAGGTGGACAGATGCTCCTCTGTTATCTTTTCTTCTAAGAGAAACTGCCTAACTTCCTAATTTTCTTCATGGATTGGAATGTTTTTCATCTTTGTGTGATAAGTCCAAAGCCTGCATCTTTCCAACTACAGGACAAAAGTAGTCTTCGAAAAAATTCTGCTTTCTCTGCCTCAAAAGGAGTTTCATTATCTTTCTCTACCAATGAAAGGAATATCTTCTGCAGGAATTTTTGGTTCCTAATATAACTGACAGGGAAGAAGTCTGTATGACTTACAAGCATGGATTTTTATCTAATATTTGTAGCCTCCTGTTATTTTTGTCTGCACATCACAGTTTCACAGGGTTAGTGATTGCCATCTGTTTCCCTTTTCAATGTTACCTATAAATTGCTTTGAAAAAAATTAACTGCTTCCCTTGTACATTAAACTAGAACCAGGTTTTAGCCGAAGTCATTGTTTTTCCTGATTTGTCAATTCCTAAAGTTAAAAAAGGCTTTCAATTTTCTTTCTCATTCTTCTTTCTATTCCTTCTCCTTCAAACGGTTCAGCTAATGATTTTCCTTTTGCTGAGCAAAGCTCTGCTTTCTTTTGCAGCACTGTGTATCCGTGTGCCTTTTGCAAGAGTAATCATTGCTTCTACCTTCTGTTTGCTCATGTGGGTGTAAAGGGGTCAAGAGAACTGGTCTGCAGCCAGCCAGCAGCATCCAGTCCAACGAGTAACTCACCTTCATCCATCACAGTGAAGCCTAGAATAAAATCATTTTGTTCCTTGCAACAGTTCTGATACTAGAAAATGGGTCTGACTTTTTTGTCAAATGATGTCATGGCAGGAGGATGTGAGGTTCCTGTGTGCAACTCCAAGGTGAAGATATGATGTTCTTTTCCACCCAAGCACAGATTTGTGTCCTTTTACTGAAAGGCTCCTCCAGACTTGACTTATGCTGAGACAAATCTATGGTCTCCTAGTACTGGATTTTGGATATGTGGATAGAAAGCAACTGTGAAGCATTTATTTGTGCCTTCAGGCTGTAGAAAGAGATGATATTGCCAAAGACTCAGAAAAAAAATAAAGTGTTAAAAAAATAATGTGGAAACTTCAAAAGATACATGCTGGCTATGCTCTGCTTAATGACACACAGGGCTGTTTGGTATTGAACTTTCACTGTCATTTGCAATTGACAACCTAAAACCAAGCTGTAACTTGTTATCTGCTCAGTTTTCTGTATTTAAATTGATTTTCTTTTACCACTTTAATTATGGTTCACTTTGATCAAATCCCAATAAACTCAAACTCAAGAAGTGAGAATTACACAGGCTTTTGGGTTTGTTTTTCCTTCTTTACTAAAACCTTTAATTATTGGTTTTTAACATCTTTCCTAAAAGAAAAGATGACAAGCACACAATGTATAATAAATTCAGAATAACATACATTGATCTCCACGTATCGATGTCACTAATTTGCCCATGAAGGCCATGGATGAAATCTTAGTTCCATTAAGGATCATTAGTTTCTTGAATGCATTCATTATTCAAAACCACTTGCTAGTTATTTTCTGCAAATAATTCCACCTCTGGAGCTTGTGGGGGGTGTGTGTCTTCTTTACTCACTTAACATTAGAATGTCCTTCCTGCTTTTAATGAGTCAAAGCTTCCATTGATTTGAACAGAGATTAATTCTCTCTTCTGAATACCTACTCTCAGACTAGCATCTCTGCAGCTTTTCAACACTTAAAATGAGTTGTGAGTTAATCTGAGCGATCCCATTTTAGGACTTACACTGATTACCAAGAGATTAGTTTTGTTTCATTAATCAATCAGTTCTTTGATAAAACCAGAAAACCTCTACCACCATCACTCATACCTTGAGTGTGAGATATTCTTTCAAAATGCTTCCTTTTTAATCAATCACAGGATATTCTCAAACAGGAAATATTATAGTTGTATTATTTCAGACGCTTCTGTAGCTGAGAATTCCAATAGCTGCATTTCTGACCTTTATATAAAAATAATCTTTAGCTATATTTTTTCAAATTAATTCCCTTTAATCATAAAAGAAATGTCAATATTTTTCCATTTAGCCAGTGGGACATACTCTCTTCTGATTTATAAAAGTACCACTGAAGTTACTTTGTCAATCTGTAGTTACAATCAATCAGCATTGAAGCGGGCATAAAAGAGAGCAGAATTGAGATAGGCGAATTTCTTTGGAAAAATACTTATTACACTTTGCAGTTTGTTGGTGTTCAGCACTTATTGTTTTCTTGAAATTGGTTGTTTCTGTTTAAAAAAATTCACCACAAAACAGTAAGATTTATATTAAAAATAAGAAAAAGAATAACATAGCATGTGTCGTGTCTTGTGGATGCAATTTAAATGAACAGACAGATGCTTACAAAACATCAAACATTTTCTTCCTAGATTAGACATACAAAAAGAGTCAGAAGATGGATTTCTTCCTTGATTAATGCTCTGGGAGATAAACCAGTGTAAATTTTGCACTTCTATCTTATCTGAAAATAAAAACTTCATAAATTTCTGATGAATGTACACTGACAAAGCATGACTTATAAAAGGTAAAATAGTCTAAACTTGTCATTTGAATTTCTTCTGTCTACGAGGATGCTGTACAGGGCCAGCAGCACAAATCTGGAGCTGAGAAAGCTCTCACTTCTACAAGCTGTGATTAACCTTTAGTTTTCCATGGAGCCATGGGCCACAGATAAAGAGGAGCCTCTACATGTTATCGCATGGTTAACCTTCAAGCTGCATCAACCTGCCTTACCCAAACGAGGCTGTATTTAATGGCAAGTAGTCCTATAAATTTAATGTGAAGAGAAACATACATTTCGACACAACTTGAGCTCAAACGTAATCTCTTTTGTTTAACAAGGCACTACATGTTATCAAGACTGGATCTGGATGACTAATGTCTTTTCAGATCACTAGTGAAAATAAAACAGGCAAAAAATGTTTCCTCACACCCAAACTACTTGGCTTTTGGTGCTTGTTTATTTGTACCTTGGGGCAGGCAAGAGGTTGATTGCTTTGTTTTGTTTTAATTTTCCAAAATGTTAAAAAATGGGAATGGAGGAGAAGTGGGTCTTACAAACCATTTAGTTTGAAAGCTCTCACTATGAAACATTCTCTTTTTACTTCAAAGAATTGAAATTATTTGGTTCTGGGTTTTTTCCAAGTAAAAGCTATGGCACTTTTATTTCAGTGATCCTGAAGGTTTGAAGGAAAAAAAAATCAAAAAAAAAATCAAACAACACACTTTTGTTCATTTTCTCTTAAAACCATACAAATTAATATTTCTGGAAGGTGGGGAGATGTTTTAAACCAAACCACTGATGAACACTGGTGTGGAATTACACACAAAAAAAGGAGTAGTGTTCCTGAGCTGATGTTTTCCTCTAAAAATGAGGGGGAAGTGTTGCTTGGCAAGACTGGCTCTGTTGTAATTGGAGGCTCTTGAGAGGACACACAAGCCTCTAGTGGATAAGTACTGCAGAGCCAAGAGGTTTGGAGGGCCAAAGCTGAGACGCCTCGAGCACCCTGTCCCCATAGCATGGCCCAAGGTGGTTTCCCAAAAGCTCCACTACACCCTTGCTGCTATCGGGCTGAAAGCCAGCCCAAGCCACATCAAAAGGTCTGTCCACACAGGGAGAGTAAACGCGTGCCTGGAGATTGCCCTGTCTCCCCTTCCCCAGGGCTTGCTTATAGTCATCCTTCCAATCCATGGACACGTGGTGAGAACTCACATGAAATCCCTTGATAAACTACTTTTAATTCAGAAGCTTATCATGGCCTTTCAGAAGCTTTTGAAGTTCCCTTGTTACTGATTATCAAGACCTCAAATGAAGCTCACTTTGTACATATTTGACCAAAATCAGCTTGTTTAAAGGAAAGAGATGTTTATATGGATATTATAGCAAGAAACAAAGTAAAATTCAGCTCAAGACTGCAGACATTTAAGTCCTGTCATAGCATTTAGGAACTGGTTAGACAAATTCAACAAATATGGAATAAATGCCAGACAGGACGCTCTAAAAAGAAAATTCTGGAGCAATGTTGTTTTTCACACTGTCCCATCTTAGCTTCTGAAATATGAATTTAAAGCGAAATGGGGAAGGAAGAGGAGAATTTTTCACGAAAGACTTCATCAATCAAAACTGAGTTGGAAGACCTTCTTCTGCTTTATTCTCTTTCATCTCAAAGCTTTAGGAACATTTAGACCTAGCAAAACTTTTCATAACCTTGAACTTACATTGTAAGAAATAAAACCCTAGTAAAATATCCCAAACAAATTAAATGCAACCAATTCTTTGACATGCAAAATGGATTTCAGTTTTGCCCTACTGTGTTCTTATGTTCCGTTATTATTAAAAATGTCAGCAGTATTTTGCCTGCTGGGAACATATTTTTTCTCTTTTTCAATCTTACTCAAAGTCTATTGCTGTGTATTTTACTGTTCAAATCAGCAGAGGCTGGCAAGGAGGTGGGGGATGTGTTTTCGACAAACTGATGCATTCTGCTGGATGTTTCTATATGGGTAGGTGTCCCAGGGGGGCTTGCAGTGAGATGAGCACCTGCCACTTCCAACGAGTTGCTTCGAGTGAGATCTTCCAGTATAATAAATACACATAAATACAAGCAAGTCTAAATAGCTAGAATGCAACATAGTTCCTCTTAAATCCATATCCTTAGCATTTTCAAAGGCCCAAATCCTAATTCCTTTGAAGTCCATGAGAGTTTCTCCATGGACATTAGCAATAGACAAACGAAGGACAACTTTTTCTGATGCTGGGGATCCAGAGAGAGGCGACCATGATACAGAAATGGCGGGTGACTTTTGCTTCTGGAAAGAAAAAGACAATTCCTTTGATACTTCTCTAGAAGTCACAGACATTTCTTGGTTCTCAAAGATGCCTGTCTTTCCTTACTTTGTTTTTCCTAAATTAAAGACTCAAGAAGAATGTATTACCTTAAAAGAGGAAGGTTGCCTTTACACAACCTGTGACTGAAGAGGAAGAAATACTTTGCTTTCTTAATGTTAGCAAACTGCATCATTTGACACACATGCTTTGTGACAAATTGCATAGAATTGTCACCCTTCCCTGTGACTACAAGTAAAGTCCTTCCTAAGTTTCAATTTCATGTATTCCAAAAGTAAGACATTAAGGGACATATATTGTTGAATATATTCATTGATTTAATACATGTTCTGACCTCAGAGTCATTTATTAGAAAACAAACACAAAAAAGCATGAGCAAAACAAAACACCGGTTTTTATATTCTAGAAAATTTTTACTAGGAAAGCAGTTGAACTGTTTACACTTCTTTAGAGTCAAACACCACCAGCTTGGCTCTGTTATTCCACAGTCCAAGCAATATCTATTCTAAGCAAAAATGACCTTCAGTGGAGTCACATAACTAAGCCTCCCGATTAAGCCACCTGCTATATCAGTTACAATTCTAAGCTACGAAATGCAAATTAGTGTACCAGTAGCATGTTTCTTCTTATCTCCGTGAGTTATTGTACTGTAGGCAATGTTCATTCTAACATAATAAATCCCCACTGAGTTGGAATTTAATGCACTCCACTGCCTCGACATACTGTAGGCATAAATATCCTGGAGTCTTTGTGGTACAACCTGCAGAAAGCACAGTGTAGGTGTTACGCAGCTATGATACTAAACAAGGTTTTAATACAGAAATAATATCCCAAATTAACTGTGGTGTGAACATTATGAAACTTGAAGAGCTGAATTAACCAGTAACACCTCTTCATTGGCTAAATATATTTAACTTGTTTTCTGTACACGAGGCCTCATTCAGCAGCTGTCGTGATTTCTGAGTGTTACAATTGGCGGAAGAAAGAAGCGCGTTTTGGGCTTTGACTGAGAAGAGCTTGGATCTGTTCCCAGTCACTCCAATATCCTGGCAGTCCCACCAGGTCAGTAAGAGCTGTCTCCCTGGCAGCCTCAGAACATATGACCTAAGGTTTACATGACTTTTGCTCTTCCACGGTGATTAAGAAACAGCCTCTTCCATACTCAGCGACAGAAACATCCCAGCTGGCCACCTTTTGTCTCTCTAGCCCAAAAGATCAGATCTCTTCTTAGAACTTGCCAAGTGGATTGGGGTTTGGTCCAAGTCTAGGTCAAGGCATGAACTCCACTTTGGACCCAGAGGTGGATTCTACTTTAGCACTTCTGCCACGATTCACCTATGAATGCTACACTGGTAGGATTAATGGAGGGAGTCTGAAATCAGGTGGAATTTGTTTGAATTTCTGTATCACTGGAAACATTCTGAGACCAGAATTCTTGGAATTTTCCATGATTCTATGAAAATGGAATCAGTTGTGTCAATGGAGATAGTGAACTATATCAGTGAGATGCACCCAACAGTATGATTCCATAATTCCCTCTAACTTAGGACCAGAATTCTCTTTTTACACTCATATGGAAACTTGCACAGGCAGCATAGAGACTAGAGCAATCAATCAGTGATGTTGGCCTTGGATCAAAGAACACTGCCCCCACTGTAAGATCTACTGGTTCAAAGAAAAAGAAGAAAAATACTGAGATAAAGAGACTCATTTCACACTGGTCACTAAACATGCCTTGAAGGGATGGGAAAATCATTTTTCTGGACCTGAAAGTGGAAGTTGTTACATTTCCTCTCAAATAAAGGAGATTTTTAAAATTACGCTTTAACTTCACAGTTGAATTTTCCTGCATAACAAGTACCACTGGGATTCCCCTGCACTGACATTGAAAGATGCTCCATTCATTCATAATCAAAATAGAATGATTCAACTTCATATAGTTTGAATGTCAGAACTCCTTGTGCAGATGCAATTCATTTTAGCAAAAGAACCCTTTTGTCAGTAGAGTTTGTGTCACTTAGGGAAGTATTTTTACTACCAGGAAAAGAATTATTTTGGCTACACAAGTTGTATCTCCACTGCCAGAACTTTGCAACTATAAATGTACTCACAAGACCTTTGTAGTGAAGAGTGGTCCTCAGTGAGAGAGACTCATTCATTGAGGGGGGGAGATTTTAGAGACAAATAAGCTTACAAAACTGAGTAGTGACCACCAAAAGAATAAGTGCATAGATCTGCCTATTTTCCATATCCATCCATTAGCTACATTAATTATACTATCCTTGATCTTGCAACTGAATATCAGAGGCAGAAAACACTCCAGAACAATTAAGTTTAATTTTTCCCTTTATTTGTCTGCCTATAAAGAAGATAAATTCCTTTGTGCCATAAGGAAATAGAGGCTGCACTTAGAATTGGATGTGAGTTTATGTAGTAATGGATTGAATGAAGCATGGTTTGGGGAAAAATCTGTCTTTTGAAGGGCTGTTGTGAATCAGTCTCTGGAATTTCCCGCATCTAAGAAATGCCTTTGGATGAGATACAGTTTGGTCACACATGGGTGGCATAATAGAGTGGGTTGTTCTGCCTCGGACAGACTTGTGTATAAACCCACTCTTACACATTTTCCACCTCTCAGTTTACCCAATTTAAATGTGAGACACAACATTATCTATTTAAAAACTGAGAAACCAGGGGGATAAAAACTCCATTCAGGACATGAACTTAAATTGCCACGGGGTCCTTTCTGCTAACGAAAACAGCTATTCTGGTAAACTGGAGCTGATGATTCAGCAATTGCTGGGGAAATGGCCTTTCTGCAATGAAAACTGTGTGATGCAAAGGTCATTTTGAGCAGGGCTGCCTGTGGGTAGCACTGACTGATAACGGTCCTATTTTCTGTGGGTCTGTGAAACAGTCCAACAAGCACACTCAGCCTTCCTTAACCCAGGAGATGGTTTCTGGTCTACAAGATATACTCAAGCCCTGGACTGAGAGGAGAACTGTTTTTTTCTCTATCTTTGAGCCCAAAGTCTCTTTTTGGCAAGCTGCATCTTTCAGAGTAATCCACAGTTCACTTCAGCTCATGTTCCTTCCATCCATACCCTGATTTGTCTGCAAACCAGACAAACTGGAGTTGTATAAACCCCATCACATATCTGTTTTCCATGAAATTAGTAGTAGGAAGCCTTTTGCAAATTAAAGGAAACCTCAGACTCCTTCCTTTTGAACTCCAGAAATTTGGCACTGTGCCTCACACCTTAAAATGGCATGAGTAAGAAGCATTGCAAAGCAGAAACACGGGAAGAAGAAATAAACTCCCTCCACCCTGCTACTGATCAAGAACAGGTAATATTTTCAGGTCTGACAGTGACAGGTCTTGGATATCTCCATGACAGAGGCAGATTCAGTTCTTCAGTTCTCATGAAAATCCCTAAACCTATTCAGTTCAAGAGAACAAAGTCCTTAAAATCCATGCTTTAAAGCTGTGCATGTCTTATCTTTTATAGAAAGGCATGTGGATGTGTCTTGGAAAGGAAATGCAGGAATCTGTGTAAGATCAGTCTGCATACTAAAGAGAAACATGATCCCTAGCAAGAAAAGGGAGGGATATCTCCTGAACTGGTTCATCAAGTGCAGGAACTTTTTCTTCCCTGTCAGGCTTTCAGCCAAGCTGCTCATGTTGCTATTCAGATGCTTTACGTCCAATGAAATAAAAAGCTGAGAGACCTTGTCTATCGAGATTATAACATTGCTTGCTAACATGATGTCTGGATACTCTTGAGATCTGGGTCATTGCAACCATGAGTTGAAAACAAATCCAGAAACCTCCCCCACACATCTGTAGATAGTGTCTGGTTGTCTACCTGAATTCCAAGTAGTTGTACTGTCTGTTTATATTCCCTATTCATTTTAGCAGGAAGCATTTCTGCTCAGTTGCTTAATATGTTACAGACTGCTGCTACGGGCTGCTGATCACTGACTGCCTTCCATTCCAACAATCAGTTAAGAGAGAGACTAATTTTTCTATGTGCCTGCTTTGAAAGACACTGACTTTCCTCTTCTCTTGACAATCCTCCAGAAAGTGGTGACAGTGACCAATCCTTTAAACTATGGGTTTGTTATTCTTACCAGTTTTCACCCTGAAAGCACTTCCTTTGTTTTTATCCCATGCAATAATTTTCACATTCTTAAGCTGTTCATAGTCCATCTATACGTTAGCAAACCCTCAGGAAGCTGGATCAGTTGTGCATCTCTCACTGACAGTTGTATCTACCCAGCAGATCCTGTCATGGACACTGTAGCATTGGGTAACAAGAGACTACGTGGCCCTGAATCCAGGCTCACCTGTCAATAGTGTTCCATGTTTTGGAGTCAGAAGGACACATCTTTTGTCAACTGGCATCAGCTGTCATAGCAATTCACTGGCAGACTCTAAAAGTGAAGTCCTCCTTGTGACCTTATTTCAGCATAGACACTGAAAGCGTCTGTTTTCTTAAGTCAGTTGCATTCTTTCACTCACGAGCAAAAACTCCAAAAGTGTCCCTGAGTCATAACACTTGTAGAGGAAAGCCAAACAGAGCAAAGCCACAAGTTTAAGTCTTACTTGATGCATGCAGTTTGGATTTCAGATATGATTGACATTCCTCAGCTTCAGCTGCTGCAAATAAACAAGTAACTTGCAGAGAGACCAGGGAAATCAGAAATACTCAAGTCACTCAGCCAGACTGAACAGCCCTTTCTGGAATGGAGTAGCTGATTAAAATGGCCACCAGTAGAATCATAGAATCAATTAGGTTGGAAGAAACCATTAAGATCAAGTCCAACATTTACCCCATGACTGCCAATTCCACCACTAAACCATGTCATTAAGGTCCTTGTCAACACAGTTTCTGAACACTACCAGGGATGCTCCAATGCCTGATCACCCTTTCAGTGAAGAAATTGTTCCTCATATTCAACTTAAACCTCCTCTGATGCAGCTTGAGGCTGTTTTGTCTTGTCCTGTCACTTGTTACTTGGGAGAAGAGACTGACCCACACCTTACTACAACCTCCTTTCAGGCAGTTGTAGAGAACAATAAGGTCCCCCTAAGCCTTCTTTTCTCCAGACTAAACAACCTCAGTTCCCTCAGCCGTTCCTCATCAGACTTGTGCTCCAGACCTATCACCAGCTTCTTTGTCCTTCTCTGGAACCACTCCAGCAACTTAATATCTCTCTCACAATGAAGGGCCCAGAAATGAACACAGAATTCGAGGTGCAGCCTTACCAGTGCCAAGTACAGGGGGATGATCACCTCCCTGGCCATGTTGGTCATACTATTGCTGATACAGGCCAAGATGCTGTTGGCAATTCTTGGCCAGTGTCAGGACTTTGATGTGTTAAACCAGGAATTCAGTCCACAACAGGATAATCAACTGAAGGCCACAAACCAAAACCAGCTTCATACATAAGAAAATCTAAAAAGCATGTATGTAGTAAACGCAATTTAAAAAAACTCAAGTAATATGCTAAGATATTCTTTCACTGCTTGTTTAAATATTGAAGGTTCTTATGCATCAGAACTACCCTAGGTCATGTTTAGTAATAGAAGGTAGACTGGCTCATACTTAAAATGCAGTATTTAGACAACAAATTCAGCCCCTATGACTTCCAGTTGTTTGCGCCCAGAAGAGACCTGAGGAAACCCATATCTGTAGCAGCTTCTGAGGACATGAAGAAATGCACATCTTTTTCCAAAAGATTCAGTGAAGGGTATACAGCTGCTTTGCAGCTTGGCAGGCTGAAGTATTGCATTTCACAGTGCGCTGTGCACAGTTCTTTGGGCTCACAGGCAGCCTGTGTCTCTGTATTTGATGACTGTGAAGACAAGTTAAGTGAAAGCCTGACTCTACTTTCTCATGGCTGAACTCACCAAGCGCAAATGCACAGAACCTCAGCAGTTTACTAGTTGCTGCCTCACTGCATACAGATTGCAGTCTCCACAAGATGTTCATTATATTGCCTTGATAGATAATATATCAGGTAAGGTTCATTTATGACAGGTTTACCGTGAACTTCATCAGCCCCAAATGCTACAGCTCTAACAAGAGAAATTAAGGTCCTGTTGCAATCTCTTTCCCCCAGATCATTGTTAAAATGAAAGGGTGGACTGCTGCAGTTCAATAGTGATTTCTGCCTGAACTTAAACGTTGGTACTTGTCAAAATGGTAACGTTGGGATAAAAAAGAATGGGCATCGTTGTAAGAAAAATATGGATGGAAAGAGAATAAAATAGCAGATATACAGGAGTAATTTGTCAGATGCAAAAATCAAAATGACTTTTCGAGGAATTTACGCCTGCTCAAACAAGAAGCTAGTAACAGACTGCAATGTAGCCCAGTATATAAATTCAATAACCAAATCAGTCTCCTTAGGAACCTCACAGACTGCATGTTAACCTCTGCTGCACCAGACTTTGTACCATTTTCATTCTACATGCAAGAATTGCAACTTTCTTTTTCTCTCCCACAGAGCTTAGGCTCAGTGCATTAAAACCTGCATGACTTTGATTGCAGTCCTGTGACAGGTAGAATGCCTCCCGAAAACTACTGGATGCCCCTGAACTCTTAAAATGTCAGCACCTTGGAACAAAGTCCTAGACAGAGTGAAAAGTATCAATCCTTTCATACACAACTGTCAGATCCAGTGGGAAGAATGTAATCACCCAAACTGAAAGGGACCTAGGGCACAGACGTGTCACTTCAATACCTGAGCTAGGGACTTTATCATTTTCAGACACCACAGTAGACCTTATCCCCTTGGAACAGTGAAACTGTAAGGATGGAAATCACATTCCCCAATATCTCACATCTTTCTTTTACTGAAAATCAGATTTGGGTCAAACTCTCAACATCTACAGGATTGGCGTGGGTGGAGGTTAACAGTCAGACTGACTTCAGATAAACTTATTATCCACATAAATGGCCTATCTCTTTTCTGAATCTTACTAACCTCTTGGTCTTAACAACATCCCGTGTGATTTGGGTTGATTCTGTTATTATCAGAATCAAATTGCTCATTACCAAAACATCATCTGATTGAACTAAGTACATTTAGGGCCAGATTCTTAGCTGGTATGAATTAATCTTCCGTCAAGTCAACAGGACTGCAATTTTGCACCCCTACTAAGTGAATGTAAACTGCTACTAAATCAGAACGCTTGCAATTTGCAGACTAATAGAAAATCAGGCCCAGTAGCTATGTAATTTCTTTCACATTATCTCTCCGTAATTGGTGATCTAGGCTGAGTAACACCAGAACTGATACAATGATTAAGAGTTTGGCAGGACTGAAGGATTTGCTTTGGTACTGATCACAACAGTTTCCAAGCCTTTTTTTTTGTTCCTCAAACATTTTACCAAATATCACTCATCTTTTACATATATTTTGTGGGGGAAAGAGGAGTTCAGAACTGTAAAAACATTTAATAACCCAAAAGGCGGCAAATAAGAAATATTTTGTTGCTCAAGATTGCATAGAAATAAGCAGGAATGACAAAATTAGCAGCCTGTTTTTCTGGTCATGACTTCAATTTAAGTGGAAAATCACTGTGAGGGCAATGACTCTTACCACGTTACTTGGGACAAATATCAATTGTCCTGCATATTGTAAAACTGAGCCTGGAGACAGAGTGTGGTAGTATTTCCAGAGCATACAGCTTCTCAAGGATTTTGGAACTGTAGAGAAATTTCTTAAGGAAAGGTCAGTTAAAAATTATTCATGCAAGCAAAAATGAAAGAATTCCAGAAAACTATCAAACCAAAAAACCTGAAGATAACCAAAATGATGAGTTCTCCCATTTCCAAATCTCAGTTCAAAGGCAATATAAGATTTTTGAATGTCTCTCATTCATTGGAATATATTACTGCTCCTTGAAGCACTTCAGGGAGTCGTCCCCTCTCCCCATAGCTGAATGGGGCTTGGATCAGAGAATCCTTGATTCACTCATCTTTGCAGCCTGAGAGATGGCTCAACCCAGCCGAGCATATTTCCACTGCATATCATGAATATCAAGGAGCCTGAAACATTCCTCTTTGATTTATTTGTTCTGATTCCTAAAAATGCTAAGTAAATGTGTGTATCTTGGAGTGCCCATGTGTATGCAGGACTAGGTCAGTGTGTAAAAATGTGGACAGAAGACTGTATAGCAATTATTCAGCATTAAATAGCACATTTTTCTCACCATGGCGCTTTCTTGACAATAAGTTATTTTTAAAGAGTGTGGGTAAAAATGAAAGCTCCCATGGTGAAGCTAGCAAAATGCCTTGCTATGAAGTCTGTGACTGTCCATTGAACAACTCAAACGATTGACATGAGGTGTAAAATTCTAGATAAAGGACAGAAAAAAGGCTGCGATGCTCCTGCCTACAATTCTGCTGGAAGTTGAATATATGCCATGTAGTCAATGTAATAACTAAAAATAATCAGCAGAGAAGGTCATACTACTTGAAAGAAGTTCAAAAGAGATTAAATTAAGCTTTTAACCCTTTAAAATTGCTTTATGCCGCAGCCAAATGAAAGCTGAGAAAGGTCCAGAAATGTCAACTGTATTAAGGAAACAATTATTTCAGACTTGCAGTCTTGAAATCAGTGGATTTCTTGTTAAGTTGTAAGTACAGATGTCATAACATGTGAATAGATTTTTATGTCGTACCTGGAAAATATGCAGTGTATTTTCAGAGCTGGTATAGGTCTCTGAGTTCCATGTATAGTGGAAGTCCTCATGTTTTTAAAATGGTAGCAGATCTTCAAACCCAGCAATTAGAAACCATATGTTACAAATCCCATGCCAGTTAATGGGAAGTGAAAGTACAACACCCACACCATTAAATATTTTATATATAAACTCCAAACTCTTGCACTACAGATTTATTGGAAAGTAAAGTAAAACTTATTCATTATCTCCAGGCAAAAAATATCCTGCTGTGTTTCCCTGCATGCAGGACTATTTTCTTTGCCTCATATCCTAGTCCTGCTGTTAAGGGAGAAGAAAGGCATTTTGATTTGAGTGTAGAAAGCCCTCTTCAGCCAGCAGAGATGTGGCGGACAATGCCTTGTGGGGGATGAAGGAAACAAACATCTTAGTGCTTGCTTCAGGAGGAAAACAGCTCCCAGTATTATGTATTTATGGAGATTCTGTAGAATGAGGGTGGAATGGCTCAGTAGATTCCTGAGGACTACATTTCCCCAAATCTTTTCATTCTAACATTTAGGAGCCTAAACAAAGCCCTGGCAGGAGGACACCTCTCTGCCCATATTCATACAGCCTAGGTTAAGCCCTGAACAATGGGGCATAAAGACAGGCAAGGGGAAATCCTTCAGAGGTTTCCTTCTCTCCATCTAGGCTAAGAGGATGGATTGCTGTGTCATATCCATCTGGGTCTCAGGGGCAATAGCAAAGTAAACCCAAATTAGAGGAAGGAAAATGAGGCACAAAAAAAGAAAACATCTGGTTCTTTGAAGGAAGACACACACACTCCTATCCAAACCAAGGAAATTGCCCTGAATATACGCAAGTAGTTATTTCTTTTACCTCCTAAGTGTCTTCATAAGCAAAACATCTGTCTCTTCTTTGGCACAAATAACTTCCAATATAACTTGCATTTGTCCTCTTTTCACAAACAATATCTAATTGACTTTTTTGCTGCGGTTTCCATAAATTTTCATCAGTGAATTGTCTTTTTCCACACTTAACTTCTTTTGTTGGTTCTCTCTTTTATGCACCCACCATTCTTTTTGTACGCAGAGGCTTTCTTTGAAGTCTTAGTATTAAAAAGCCCTATGCTTTCTTTGCACTTATGGACTCAAAGCTCAGATCCCTCTTCTTTTTATTGGCATTGTCTGCACATCCTCAGAGAGTGGGATGTTTTTATCTGCCTTTGCTATTGAATCTCAATAGCAAATGCACAGAGTGAAAGTGAAGAGGAATTGAATCTTCTTGCTCATGCATGTGCCCACACACACATGCACATCTAGATGGTGTAATCCTCAGCAGCCTGTTGGTAGTATGGCCAAGGTATCAGGCATTGCAATAGCCCTCATATTGTAATATCTCTAGGAAACTTATTACATGTAGCTAGAATACATGCACTAATGGTTTCATTCCCAAAAGCATTCCCAGCCAAATGTGAAAGTCTGACTCCCCTTTCTAATGTCTAAAATCTTTCCTCACACTCTTAGTTTTTAGTAAGTTTAGTCCTCATCCAATAATAGCCAGGGCTATACTTTTGAATAGTCTAAAAAAGAAAATGCTTTCTGGGATGAAGAGGAGAGGGAAAGGAACATCCAGGGATGAATCACTGAGATGTGCTCTATGCAACACGCACAGATCCACCTTCCAGCATCTAAACTTCATGAATGCAAATCATCTTTAAAAAATCTGCGAAGGAAAGAGCATGTAAAACTGCCCTTGTTCTTTCTCCTTCTTTCCTTTCACTTTATCTTGTCAGCACTGCATATATCAAACTGGAGCTCTGGGTTTTAACTAGGCTTTACTGTTTCATTCTGCTTCATGAATTTTTCAGTGTTTACACTTATGCTTAATATAATAAGATTGATAATGCAGCTGCCTGATAGATTCTCATCCAGGCTTCTCAGCTACAGAAATGTTTATTCTTTATCCCTAATTCCTGTAATATCCAAAAGTTCATTTTCCCCTTTTGCATCTTGATGCTGTTTTTCATCTTTCAGATTTCCATCTCCCGAAATAATGTGTTCAAGGTAACAACATTTACCCAGTGGATTTATATGATGGGGATTCAGCATGCTGCCTACACTGCTGTAGATGGGTAGCTTCTTCCCACCCATAGGTAGGTTGGTGGAGCAGGCGTAGGACCTTGCTATGAAGAGCTCTGTGAGCCGCAGTGCCACTGCAGTGTGCCAGCTGTGCTGTTCCAACAGAGGGGGATGGCGTCATCCACATACTCAAAGTCCCACTAACTTTCACTAGTGAGAAAAAAATATCAACCTAGCAAACAGAAAAAAAGTTAAGAAGAGGCAGAAAAGAGGGGGATTAGTAAATAAATAAGTGATTTACAACTGAGAAGATTGAACGCTTTGCCTCTTTCAGCTTTGTGATCCAAAGGCAACGGTCAATGAAAATGACTGGCAGCAAAATTAAAACAATATATAAAAGGGAATAAGTCTTTTATGCAGCATGTGTTGACTTTGCTGCCATGGGAAATCAATGAGACGCACAGTTTAGTGGCATTAGACAGAGGAACAGGATGTTCGCATAATCAAAGTGCAGAATAAGCAGCAGGAAGATGTTAGATGCAGTATTTTAGGGCTCAGCATCCTTTCAGACACGCCACCATCATCATAACACTCCCCCCTTCCTTTCCTTCTTCATTTTTCTTATTCCTCCCTCTCTTCCTCTCTCTTCTTTCTTTTTTCTTTCTTTGTTTCTTTCTTTCTTTAGTTCTATTCCTTTTTTCCTTTCTTCCTTTCTTCCTTTGTTTCCTCTCCAGATGGACTGAAGTGAGCAAGACATTGTTCAGATTGCAATTAAAGACTTCGTGTAATGAGACAGTACAAAGAGAAATTTTGTCTCAACAGGAAATTTTACCCAGATATATTTGTTGAAATATGAAATTTTTTTCTGGAAGAATTAGAGGTGTTACATCTTGGACTCGTATAATCAGTGAGGAGAAAGCAAAACCAACCAAACATTTAAAATTTTGCATTATGGTCAAACACAATATTCCAAATGGTATATTTAGATCTCATTTCTTGTCATTTCTTACTGGTTTGTGATTAGAGAAGCCCTACCTGGTTCTTGCAAAAAAAAAAAAACAACCAAAAAATCAATAAAATTAATTCAAATTATAGCTCATTGCTGAGATATTCTTAAAGACCCAGCTCTAGAACTGGCAAAGTACTTGCACACTTGTTCAGATTTGAGTATCTTTAGAATCTCCTATATGTCAGCATGACTAGTCATTCACTGAATGTTAAATACGTGCTTAAGTGAAACGCTGCCCAAAAGCGCTTCAAGTAAGGAGACTGCAGCTGTCCTTATTCAAGGAAGCTCATGACTTTTGCATGGTCACTATTCCTGTAAGCCATCGTAATTAAAAATAACACAGATGGAGCACTTGGATCTGGGATCCTTTTAATCATTTATGGATCAAACACAGCACTTCTTTTTCTTGCCAGCACCACACCTGTCACAGCAATACTCTTGGTGTCTAAGAACCAATTGTTTTAACTTTAGCTGGGCCAAAAAGATGTGGGGTTTTTTTCCACTGACTTAGTCATTATCACCTCAAGAAGTACGCTGTTCATTGGTTTAAATGATCTGATGGAGACCAAGGTTATAAAAAAGGTTAAGCAACACTAAGCTTACTTTAATAATGTCATTAAAGCCTTCAAAACTTTTCAGGGAAAGACAGAGATGTGGATTCATTAACTGTAAAGAGCCAGTAAGAAAAATCCTAGATAAAGATGAAGAATTATTAGTTTCAAGAGCTGATGTAACACTGCATGCACTTTTTCCTTGGCTTGTTATCTTGGTCATAGCTTCTGGCCCCACGGTATAAAGCTGAGGACACTGAAAAGCATATGTGGTGGCCCTTGGTACCTGCACTACATCCTGTGTTGCATGGTGCTACAAGGTTTGTCAACATCAAGGAGACAAAATATCTCCTGAATCCTTTCCTAAGCCAAACCCACAGCCACTAAACTCACATGTCTTTTCCTGGGGTGTGATCAACTGTTCTTCCTTTGGAAAAAAGCAGTCACTGTTTGCAAACAACAAACAGAAAAAAGACAAATTCACTACAGAACCAAAAGATGGAAAGAAATTAAACATATGGAGACACAAAGCTTGTTTCTTATTTGGTTACAAAGGCAGGCCTGTGGCTCAGATGTGTGAGACACCTTATGTTTTTACTGAATCTTACTTAGAGATTGGGAGGTTTTATTTTTATCCTTCAAAAAGCCTGATGGGCTGTATATCATTAACACAGTGTCAGATGACTTTGCTTCTCAATGTCATGCCTGTGTCTGAGGCTGAATTAAAGAACTCGGGAAAACTGCAGACACAATGTTCAGTGATCCTCAGATAAGTATTGATGTTACATAAACATTTGTCTCTGTGCTGCTTAAAAAACAAAAAGAAAACCAACCCTGATTAAAATAAGTAAATAGTTTAATTCCAAATTTTATCTCTGTATTAATTCTTGTCACAGAGAGCTTGTAAAAGCAGCTTAAGATGTGCTTTTAAAGATTGTATCTGTGGGCTGATATTTTCTAATATGTTTGAGGATAATTGAAGTTGTCACCCATTATTACTAATCATACACTTGGGTAAATGTTTGGACAACACAATCGCAGGGCCAATTAAAAACCATAGAAAGTTGTAACTTTGACACTTTCCTGTCACTGCTGCTAATGACAGCGTCACCACTAATCTAGTCATTTGGGTCTCCAAATATTTCAGTGTTTGCTTAAGACTCTGCAACAAGAAAGCTTACCTCCTACTGAGGTGAAAAATGTTGAAAGAAAGAACATTTTAAAGCTGTCTTGATGTATAAAAGTTTGTTACTGGGAGGTTTTTTTAATGCTTCCCATCTTAAATTCCCATTTTTTCTATTTTTCTGTGGTAAGTTATCTTTTAAGTATTGGGTTTCTGTGGGAGAAGAGTAAAATTTTCTTAACATTCAGAGTTTTTCTTAGCTCCTAACTTTATATCTTCTTTATTTTCATAATTTAGTCCTTTTTTTTAAAGGAGTGCCAGTTGCATGAGTCAATTGACACCCTCTGGCAGACTGCTTAGATTAGAACTACTTCAAGCAGGAGCAGAGGTTACCTGTACTCTGAGCACAGCAATAAGAAATGAGCTTTTTTGTCATAAAGAATTAAAGGTTGTAAATATAATTCCTACACCAGATCAAGATAAAAAAGCAAAATCTTGGGAATCTGGTTTTATTGGTGGGTTTTTTTGGTTCTTTTGGGGTTTTTTTCAGTCTAACAGACATTCACAGGAAAGAATCAATTCTGAGAATTTTGTAGTACCTGTAAGATATTTCATAGTATTTTTACTTACAAAAACACCAGAGTTTGTGATAACTGAGCTAGAACATCAAACAGAAGTTCACCCTGACATAACAATGTTGTTTGCAAGATTGGAAAAGGACATGTTGGCAAATAAAAATATATATGGTCCAAAAATTCCTCTGGGAGGAATTCACCTGTAACTGCTGCTGTTAACACAACCTTTCATCTAAGCAGCTTCAAGTTGGAGTGTGTGTTTCCTAGCAAAAAGCAAATGCTCCAAACCCTCCTCATCATCCCTGTCTGCACATTTATACCTCATTTAATTCATGAGACTCCTGCCTAGGGGCTCCCACCAGCAGCACCCTGCCTGACTCTGTGACACTGCCTGGACTGATAGGAAAGAACAAACTCAAGCTTTCAGATCCATGGCTAAGCTGAGCATCAGACTTTGTCCATCCACCTTCTAAAGGAAGCGGTGGCCATGCCATGCTCTGCTCGCCCGTAGCTGGGACACGCTGGGGAGCCCTGCATGCACCAAGTCAGAGCTGAGTGACAGTGATGCAACTCTGCTGCTCTTCAGTGGAAAGATTACACCCTACTAATACTGTGTCTAGTCCTCACAGCTCCAGTTACACATTGTTCCATCCCACCTTGGCCCCAGAGACTGAGGCCAGGCATCTGCCATGGAAATGCAGAGCTGGGGGAGAGAGAAGGGGATGCATTCAGTCCATTGCTGATGGGCATTCTCTTTCCCTTGGTCAGGGCAGACAAAGACATCCAAGTTCCTTTTCCTATTCTGCTGCTACTTCTTTCCTTTCCTCTTCTTTTCTTTCTTCTTTCCTTCCTTTCCTGTTTTCTTTCCCCTTTCTTTGCTCTGATTTATTTCCTTGTTTCCTTGTTTGTTCTTTTTTCTCT
>JANHGB010009555.1:0-13968 GCA_026283785.1 Coracopsis vasa | reverse complement strand
GAATGGCTTTAACCTGCCAGAGGGGAGACTGAGATGAGCTCTTAGGCAGAAGCTCTTCCCTGTGAGGGTGCTGAGGCCCTGGCACAGGGTGCCCAGAGAAGCTGTGGCTTCCCCATCCCTGGCAGTGTTCAAGGCCAGGTTGAACGGGGCTTGGAGCAACCTGCTCTAGTGGAAGGTGTCCCTGCCCATGGAAGGGGGTTGGAACTGGGTGAGCTTTAAGGGCCCTTCCAACCTAATCCATGCTGTGATTCTGTGACTTTATGACTGCAGGAGGCTGGGAAGTGGGGTTCACCACAGTCTCCTCTCACCTTGGAAAGAGACACTTTAGAGGGTTCCTTCACCATTTTTTCAGGAGCATGGACTGATCCTACTTCCTTGGCCTCAAAAGAGCTGCTTTGGCTGTGAGGCCTCATTCATCAGTGCAACAACTGCTGCAGAAATCAGGCAAACCCCATAAACACCCTTTAAATGAAAGTGTCCCATCACCTAATGGGACAAGAGCTGTCCCTGGCCAGCTGAAAGGGCCACAAACACCAGAAAACAAGGCTGTGTTTCATAAATCTTGCTTGTATTTGATGTCACTTCCATCCCTTTTCCCCTGAAAACCTTGGCGTCTTCATTGCACACAGCCCTGGATCCAGTTCCCATTGTCACCAGGACCTTCCTTTCTATCCCATCTGTCACACCCTGCCCTGCTCCATCATCACCCTCACCACTAGCACTGGCACTCCACACACACACCATGCCCACCAGCCACCTCAGGAGTTTATCACCACCATGCCCTACCCACCACATCATTCTACATCATACCCTACCTGCCTATTGCATCCAGTCTGGACCACTATCTCATCAGATAAAGCACAGACCCTTCTCTGCCTCAGCTGCCAACTTTTCCTCCTCCAATCCCCACACCAGTAGGCATTTATCAGGAAAAATTCACCTTTGAAGCCAAAAATCCATGCGGGGGCTGGATGACGGGAAGAGGGGGCCCTTTCCATCCGTGCTTGTCCAGACACTGCGGCAAGTGGCACTATCTCAGGCTTGGCTTCCTCCTCAGCCCCAGACAAATGTGGCTTCCCTCTTGACTTGCTATTTAAAACCCATCCCAAGACCAGCACATGGTGGTTTCAGATTAACAAGCTGGTGGGCAGTGTCCCTGTCTGCTGTGGGGTGTCCCCATAGCAAAACTGCTGCTGCCTCCATAGCACACCAGTCCCTTTATTTACTGCCAGCTTTGTCTGATTTGTTAATTTAAGGAGGACCACTTCCTAAAACAGATCAGAAGCTCCAATTCCAGGGGAGAAGAGGCTCAGCTGTGGGTATGTATTGCATATATTTAAGGGTTTATTGCATCCACATGTCCCCTCTCAGTGCACTTTACCAGAATAGCTCTTTATCTGCAGACACAGCTCATTGACCTGGGCTGAACATGGAGCCTGTCCGAGACGGACAACACAACCGAGATCATTTTACTCCCTGAGTTGTGTCCCTCCATCCAGCCCGCTTCCCCTAAAGCCTGCATCCTGCCCAGCCTGCAGGGAAGAGCACGGAAACCCTGCTGCCATCCAGGGTAGGCAGAAGTTGGGTATTTTGCTTCATATAGAGTTTCAGAGATTTTGAAGTCCAGATTGATGCGGAGCAGCAGCAACACCTAAAGTGTGGAAATTGCCTTAAGAAAGCCTTATTTTCAAGAGGATTGTTCAGGTCTGAAATTCAATAAAGCCCACACAACTCTGTGAGGCACTTTCATATCAATGGAATAGGACTATGATTTCTGATGGATAATAACTCTGTCCCTGATTTCATTTTACTCTATAACAGGGCTAATGTAATTACATAAACAAAAAAGAGAGTCATTCTGCTACAGGCAAGACAGTCACCTACAGTGATGCAAAACAGGTTAAAGCCCTGTCACATTGACACAGTAGGGTTTTACACCATGATTATGACAGTTCCCCCAAGGTCCCAGCCAGGATGAGAGCCCTATCAAATGAGGCATGGTGTAAACACACCATGCAATGAAATGACCTGGCCACAGTCCCACAGCAGGTTGATTGCAGGGGCAGGAATCACCCAAGGGCAGGTCACCCCAGCCTTTACACAGGTTTGCACAATCCTATATAAGCAGACACTTTAAAATCAGACTCACTATATAGGGAAACATGGTTTTGGGACACCACGGGTCCAGACATACATGCGAGGGGCCTCCTCTTTACAGCTCACAGCTGCACTCTTGCTTTCTGTGGCAAACCAGGACCAAAACAGCACCATCCGTAGATGGTGACATCATTTAATATCGTTGCTTGCTTAGTGCACCTGGCCAAGACAAACTGCAGGTGTTTGATGTTGATTCGGGATGCAGGTGAAGAATGCAATGCTCTCAGGATTTAGCTGTACAGCAGGATGAGAGGCCTGGGGAGACCAACGCTGTGTAGAGGAAAAGAAATAGCCACAGAGAGGATTAACATAAGCAGTTGGAAGAGGATTGGCAGTGGTAGAGCCTGGGTGATAAAAACCAGGCATGAAACACAAACTGACTTTAACACTCAGAAGCAACTCCAAAAACCCCACAGGGACATGGACAGACATTTATGTCATCCTTGTGTGAGCAGAAGGCAGCTCCATGCAGATGGGGTAACCGCTCAGGCCACAAACATCTGAAGGGCTGAAGTGACAATCCACAAAGCCAGCGGATGGGGAGACCCTCAATTACAGCGAGTACGACCTCTCAGCAATTTGTAGGCCCAGCTTGGTGTTTTGTGCCAAATACACACCTACACACCATGGAGTGTATTCTGCTTTCCACACATCCAGTGATGGCAGCGCAGTGATGAGGTGACAGCACCTCTTGGGTAATGCCAGCAAGTCACAGCATGCAAAGAGAAGGGTTGGAAGCTGTAGGGGCAACCTGTGGGGCTCCATCAACTTTGTTACTTCCTAAGCTTGTTGGTGCATGCTAAAAAAAATGTGGCTGCTACAGAATGAATCTGATTTAAAAAGAACAGGAATTGTATTCTAACCCTGAGCACTGCTCCCAGTAATGGAAACACCAGTCTAGGATCCCTAGAGGACAAGCTGCATCCTAGGCTCAAAAGCCATCCTGGTGAGTCTTTGGTGGACAAGATTCTGTCTCCAATCAAGCACTCATCCTTTTTAAACACCCCTGTCAAACAGCAACCTCATCCACAACATCCTCCAAGAGCTTTGCCTTGCTTATTTTTACATTCCAGTCACGCATAAACAAAGAATACGATCTGCTTTTGAGGATTTAATGTCTATGGATCTTCCTGTCAATGTGCTTGGCTGGTGCCATCAGCCCTGATGTGTCAGGTTGATTTCTTCTTTACCCCCTAATATTTTAGAAAGAGAGTAAGTATTACAGAAGGGAAACGTGAGGTTGCTTTTGCTTGCTGTTAGGGAAGGAAGGGAAACACTTCTGGTTCAGATTAGCAGGGCTGGATAATGACTGAGACCTTTCGCTATGAGCCCTCGTGTTTCATCAGCACATGAGCTCCTTGTTGGTGCACTGTCCAGCCCCATTCCAACCATTAAAGCAATGGCATTTTCAGCACTGTTTCCCTCCAGAGGCTGTCCTGTAGGCTCAAATGTCTGGAGCTATTTACACTGCCTATCTTTACCCTCCCGTGTAGTTAATGGACAGAGTAGACACCACTCTGAGTCCTCACTTAGATACCCAAATTAGATGCCTACAGTTAGATGATACCTCCACTTTCTTACACACTCCCTTTCACGTCCTCCTCACACTGACAGATTGGTGCTAACAAACCCAAGCATCCATAAAACTAAGCATCTCTCCTTCTAGGATTATATTACCCCAGGAACAAACTGCATCCTCTGCCGGGGAGCTATGGCTCAACTGCCTGTTGGCTGTCTGTATGCACAGATTATCATAGAATCATAGAAAAGTTAGGGTTGGAAACAAAGAAAAAGGCTCATTGAGTTGCCTGCACTTTCATGCACATTAAAGAGAAGCCATGGATGAAATGGGGGTTGGAACTGGATGATCTTAAGGTCCTTTCCAACCCAAACTATTCTATGGCTCTATGATTCTAAATGCAGGACCAGCCTCCTGCACTCAGACACCTGTGTGGAGAGGCAGTGCCTTGAACCCAGGGGTTGACTTGCAATGAGAATGGGAGGAGGAGAGAAAAACCACTCTCCAAAGGCTGCCCAAGCAGTCAGCTTGCCTCCAGCGGTCTCACTTTGACACATTACACACTGGATTTGGGCTGTGAAACCTCGGGTTGCAATACATCTGTAAAAGTAACAGACACCATAAAAGGAAAGGGGGTAGGCTCCGGTTTTCCTGCAAAATATAACCAGCAGGAATTAAAATGTAAAAGAAACACTCTCCAGGGTCTTCCTAGAAGCTATAAACCCAAGCAACTGTTTTGCCAGGTGTTACTGTGCAGCGCCTGCTGTTAAAGTGACTCTTTGCTGGCATCTCGCCTGTATCGTCTTCCTGGTACCCCTGAGCCCACTGGGCAGACAGCATCAAGTGGGGACAGCCAAGGGAGGTGATTACCCAGTGCTGCTCAGCCAGGGCTGGACCGGCGACGGGCTTTGAGCCTTGTCCATTAAGTAGTTTGAATGAAGTGTTGTCATTTCCCAGCTGGGAGCGGGAAGGAGCACGGTGCCGCTTCCTGATGCTGTTGTTTTATTTTGCAGCGGCTTCCCCTTCCCGCTGTCTGAATGTCACAGATTACTTCACCTCTGTGCGAGCCTCCAGGGGGGGAGCAGAAGGGGAAGTGCTTTCCTAAAGCATCTCTAATTCCCCAACTGCTGCAGGGAAAAACCTGGAAGGGATGGAGGGAAAAACTCACCTTCTGGGAAGCAAAAGCCATGCCAACGTCTGCAAACACCCGAAGTTCCTGTTCTTGCTCCCATCTACGTAACCCCTCTGCACTAAGGCTCACGGTGTCTCGCTGGCTCAGGAAACACAAGCCCCAGGCTGCTTTTTGGAGCCTGTCAGCAGCGCTCTTTTGTCAAGCAGAGGCCTTCCTGTCAAGTGATACAAAGTGCTCGCCCTCCTTTTCCCCTTGGGAGCTGCACACGCTTCCTCCCACAGCAGCCCCAGCCTTTGTCAGCCCAAGGGAGCAGGGCGGCTGGCAGGATGCCCGGGTGTCTGGCAGGGAGACGGCTCTATAGGTCACCACCGCATTGCATGCAAAGGGCCTGGGCAGGAAAGGAGGTGGGGAATTCGGGGGACCAGGCTGGAGAATGGCAGAGATCACAGTCTGGATGAAGGGCAACGCTCTGTGCATCGCTTCAGAGCAAAGCAATTCCTGCAGCCATGCAGGATTGGTGCCCCCATGCTAGGGATTGACCTACTGCATGACAGCACATGCCACAACGGGAAAAGCAGCAGTGAGGACTACATCCAAAGCAATACATATGATGCTTCCTGACCCTTTCCAACCTGACTAGAGGCAGGCAGAAAAGCAGAGGGTCTATGTGACCAAGTCAGAACAAGTGCCGCAGCCACATGATTTTATGTAGTTTGCAGGAAGCTCATTCCCACAGCAGGAGTAAGCTGTCCAACCAGCGCTGAACTGATGCACTCAGAACTATCAAGAGTAACTAAGAATAAGAAATAAAAGAGCCATGACATGATTTGCACAGTGATGCTACACAGCTACAGCAGCAGCAGTGAGAATGTCAAATTCTCCAGCATATGGGAGAAGCCCCTTCCAGCAAAGCATCCCTGTCTTCACTTATCTCTGAAACTTCTTTTGCCCATAGCCCTGTTTTGGGGAATTGGCTCCATATCTGCAAAATTACACACTTTGATTTGCACCCTGTACATTGTACACACAAAATAAGCGAGGCCAAATTCAGTTATTTTTCCATATATTAATAACTATCATGTCCAGCCCTGGGTGAAGAGCCATGGGAGGGAGAGCAGACAGCAGTAGTTTGAGCTCGGGTGATCTAACACCGACCTACAACACTGCCACTATCAGTTGAGGCTTTGAGCAAGCTGCTCTAGTGGAAGATGTCTCTTCCTACAGCAGGGGGTTGGAACTGGATGAGCTTTAAGGTCCTTTCCAATTCAAATCATTCTGTGATTCTTTTCCTTGCTGCTTGGTTTAGAGAAGGCTCTTCGCTGTGCCTTGGATTTGTAAAGCAGAAACAAGGATGCAAACTGCCTCTGTAAAGCATTTTAAGACCTCTCCACTACAAAGTGCAATACCCATGAATTTCAGCAGGGCAGTGGCCTGAATAAAAGGTAGAACACAGAGAGCTCAAAGGGTAGGCTGACGCTACTAAAATAATTCTTTGCTTTAAGACAAAACTAAGATGCACATACAAGTATTCTGCTCAATGGGTTCATTCTGAAAGAGATGGAAAGTGCTTTCATCAGTATGCAGAGAAAGGATAATTAAACAGCAGAGATTGAGGCAGCATGGCGTGTCACTGCGACAGCATTGTTTGTGGGTTCCCCATTTAATTGTCAAATCAGAAACAACTGTCACATCTGTGACATCTATTAACAGTTGAGGATTGTCAGAAGCAATTAAATTTACAACATTTTCGGGGTTTAAGCTTAAATAGCAATTTAAAATCATTACAGAAAATGCAAAAAGTCAGACTTGATGGCAAAATTAGAGTCTCAAGAAAGGCTTCGCCACCAGTTGCAAGGGGAGTCCTGAATCACATTCTCCTCTAAGCAATTTTTCCTTTTACTTATGCTGCCAGAAAGACATTTCAGTTTAATAGACAACACCAACAGAAAATCCTATGGCTCATGTGCATCAGAACATCAAGGGCAGAGGACCACAACAACAGCCCGGAGCTTTGGTATAAAGCTTCTAGGCATCTATCTGGGAGGCTCTGCAGGACAGGCAGTAAAACCTCAACCTGTATCAACTTCTTTGTAAAAGGATTGACTCTCAGACCACTTTTAACTCACCTAGCCTCATCCTGCACCCACATGAGACAACCATGAGGGGAAAGTAGAGCTGTAGTGGTGCAATGCACATTGGCCTAAATCACTGCTGTGGCTGAAGTTGGCTCTAATTAGGGTCAGTTTATTACAGCTGCTTACAGCAGCACTAAGGAATGGGTAGAGCACTGCTGGTAGGTGGTCTGGGGCAGCAGGCAGGTAGGACCACTTGTCTCAGCAGTGGCACCAGCTTGTGAAGGGTGTCAGACACACAATCACAGCCAGCTCTGGGCTGAAGGACAGGAACCATTTGGTAGTGCACAGCACTGCTGTGCAGTAATTCAGGCTAGGAAGGATTAGCCACCCCACAGCCCCACGGCTTCAAGGAGCATTTAAGCAGACAGGTTGCATTAAACCCCATGTCAACATGCAGCCTCCGGGTCTGATGTTTGGGTTGAGTGAGTGTAACTCCCCACTGATGTCTGAGGTGACGGGGAAAACACTATCCTCACATCCCTCAAGGCACAAAGAAAATCTTTTCCTTCTCGCTTCTTCTTTTCCACCCCTCTTAAAGCGATGGCATTCCTCACCAGCTGTAATCAGCATGCACACTCTCCCAAAGTGCCATTTAATACCGTCGCACAGAACAGCAGCGTGACCCACTTTGGGTTATTATGTGCAATAATTGCAAGGCACAGCAGCCCCAGCCTGCCAGGCTCCAAGAGGCTTTCTGCAAGGGCACTCGCTCAGTTCTCCCTTTCCGTGGACTCTCAGCTACATGCCTGAGAGATGGACAGCATTTCTCTCCATCGCATCCACCCCCACCTCCACTTAATTTCATGCTTGGACTGTGACTGCACTAACAGGGCATATCTAGTTTCTCCCTCGTACGCTGATTAAACCGACATGGTGCTTTGCACAGTCTTTCACGGACTCCTTATCTCAGTAACAAGAGGGAGGAAAATGCACAAGGACAACTCCGAGCAAAGCAGCACTGTCTCTCCTTTTCTGGCCCTGGCAGGAGTCTTTTTGGACCATGGTGTGCACACTCTCGTCAGGAAGCTGAGAGGGAAAGGTTATGACGGCTCAAGGGCTTGTCAGGGCAGGCTGGTCCTGGTAAACAGACAGTTCTGGAGGTGTATCTAACAACAGTGTTCTGCAGCCTTTTCACTGTGTTTTTCAACTGTATCACGTTGAGGAGGTGGGTAGAAATCAGAGCTCTGCAAGAGATGCCCCAGGGTGGGTGGTAACCTTTCCTAGCACAATGCATGCCCATGAAAATCTGGATCATGGCTATGGATGCAGGGCACTGAAGCCCCAGCTGAGTGCTGCTACTTTACATCAGTCCAGAATTCACTAGATTGGTTTTAAACATATGATTTTCCCAATATTGGCTTCTTGTTCCCCAGGCTTTGGTGTTATGGAGTGGATTCCAGCAAGCTGACAAAGCTTTTCTGGAGAAACATCTTGATTTAGGACTAAGAGAAAGAAAAAAATACATAGAAATATGAAATCAGGGGGTTGCATTTCCCTTGGGTTTTCAAATGGTGGTAAAAGAAGGAAATATTCTAAAAGTCCACAATAATTACGAAGGGAATTGCCATCATCCAAGGATAAAGCAGTGGCAGAGCCATGGGTAGACAGAGAGAGGAGAGAACTCTCCTGGCTTTAGGGCCTTGAGTCACTTCATACATAGAATGCCCAGGGCAGCACGAGATTCCCCAGGTCATCCATATGGAGCAGGCAGTTAGGACACAGAACCTATGGGATGCCTATATTCTTGCAGGGTAACAGAGCCTTGGCTAAGATTCCTCATGTACCAGATATCTGTGTTTGGGAAACCAAATAGGAGCCTAGATTTTCACAGTGCAGCTGTCTGTGTTCAGCTCCCTGTACCACGAGCACAGAGGGACTCTGTTCATCTCATCATAATGCAGGCACTTAAGACAGATCAGACAATTCCCACACCAGGTCTTCTAGCCCATAGGCCAGCATATCTCCTCAAAGACCCCATTTGACAGGCTCTTCAGACAGCAATAGAGCAATGATTGCAGACACTGTAAAATAAGAATGGGCCCCAACTCAAATCCTTCATCAATCCTATGATCTGAAGCTCTAAGACCTTTGCAAAATGCAAATGCATAAACTTGCCTTTCTCTCTTGCTTCCTTTTTGGGCTCTAGCCAGACACAAAACTGCTTTGGTACCATAAGACAGGCTTTTCACTCCTGATGGGCTTGTGAAGCACTCACAGCTCCTTTCAGCTCATACTAGAATCATTCAACACCTTTACAAGTTCCTTGGTTTCTCAAAGGAGCCGGCCCAGCATCTCCAGAGCCAGTTATAGGAGAGCACAGTGCAAATATAAAAGAACAGACTCTGTTTCCAAGCCACAGGCTAGAGGCTTTGCTTACAGAACCTCCAAATCCATCAGGAGCACGCTCACTGCCTTCAAATCCCTTTGCTACAACCCTTGCAAAGGCAGCAGCACCTGGGAGAGGAATGAGGGGAGCTGATTCAGATTGATTACCTGGGATACTCCCCACTGATGCAAAGGCAGCAGCTCAGACCTCAGCTTTCCCAGCAGTTCCTTTGCTTTGAGTCTAAGAGAGGCTTGTTCTACTCACACACTGACACTTGTTCAGTCTAAACCAGGCTATTTTCAGGAGGAAATACCTTTGTTTGGCATGGGTTTTCTGATGGGACCAGAGAATTGCAGCTTGATATCACAACTGAATGGATCTAGGCCAAGTGGGTTATCATTCCAGATAGCCAGCCTGCTGGGAAGTGCTTTCACACACGTACACACACACACACAGAGTTTGGCTGGGCTGGTTAAAACGCTGCAGCACTTATTGCTCCTTGAGGCCTATGAGTTCACTTCTAGGCTCCAGGCCAGCCTGAAAATCACATCACCTACATGAGCAGCAAGGTTGTAAGGACATGTTTGTCAAGGAAAAAAGACAGTTCCTGAGTGCCATTCCCCACAGGAGATATCTCAGCAACCCTGAAACCAAGACAGTAACTACTCAACACGTTGGGGACTATCCTGGGCGAGATCAGCCTAAAAATGACTGTCCAACACCCTGAGTGAGAGGGTTGTCATGCTGGGGGAAAAAGGAGGAAGCACCTTCTAATGCCTGGCTCTTTTCTGCAGAGAAGCAGAGAAACTTTGAGTCATGCTCCACAGCTTTTATGTCAAGTAAAAGGGCCAAAGAGGCATATAAAGGCCATAAATCATTTGTGCTGTCTAGAAAAGACAGCAGAGCATAGGTAGTTACCTTCCAAGGGCCTCCTTGCAAACAGCAGCACGAGGGGTAAGGGGAGGATGCCAGGTAATCACAGGATGGTACACTCAAGAGGCATGCAGCAACAGTGCATGGCCTTACCTGACCTACAGGGCACCTCATTTATAGATATGCATCTAAAGGAGATTGTAAACCACCATGGGTCTCTTTCCCCCACCAGAGCAACACATGATGGGCTGACAGCAAGGCAGAGAAATGCCTCTCAGAGCTCAGTATTGATCTAAACGCAGAACAAGGTCCCTTTCCCCAAATCCTGGCAGGGACAGTCATATTGGCCCTTCACAAGCCCATCCCACTGTGTCCTCCTTCTGGTGCATCAACTTCAGCTGGATCACAGTGGGGTGAGAACTGGTTCTGAGACATGATGGAGGATTAGGCAGCCTTGTCAGGCCAGATTCTGATACCCACAAGCACATGCCATCACTAAGGAAGCCAGTGGGGTTTGGATCATCATATGGGGATTAAATTTATGCTAAAGACAAGCTATATTAAGAGCAATCTCCTATTGCATCATGGTGTAACAATCTGCATGAAAACAGCTATTGATATCGTCAGGTTTCCCCTCTCTCATAGCCATCTTATTCTTACTTTGCTTTAATTCTTGCTGTTAAGAGGTAGCTCATTATTTGGAGGGGGGCTGGTTATGCTTGTCTCACATGTAATCGTGGCAGCCATGTGCAGAGAAGCACGGCACTTCCCCTCTCCCACCGGGTAAGCTGCAGCACAAAGGCTTGGGGCTGATCTCACATCCTCTTCAACAATTAAAAGTCAAGGCCAGCAGCACAGCCAAAACTTGACACGCTCTTTAGAGAACAAAGGTCGCAAGATTGAAGTCTTCACTCCCCGCTTTGGCTGAAGCAGCATGAAACATCCTCTTCAGAACCTAAAGGCAGTTGAATCTTTATCAGGTGATGATGGCTTTTTGGAGAATAAAGAGGACTGACCTCTGTGTCTTCCCTCCTACTGTTCCACAAGAAACCTCTGGGCCACCTAATTAGTATAAATCATTTTCCAGTAAGTGCTCCTGCCCCATGACGGCCTCATCAGACACCAGGTCCAGAGATAAAGCTCCTGATGGCTGCGATAGCAGCCAGGTCAATGCTGAGTATGACGGCTGAGGCAAGCCAGAAGCCAGATGGTTGCAGGCTATAGTTGGCTCCAGCTCCCTAAGGAGCAGAGCAGGCTGAGGTGGCCACTGCAGAGCTGCAGATGTGACCTCCAAAAGGCCACATCACCACCCGGTCAGGGGACATGAGGCTGGAGAGGACAACAGCTGGGCAGGAAATGAGCCAAAGAAGTGCTGCATTGGAAACCCCAGCACTCCTGATGCCTGTGCATAGATAGTGTTGGAAAGATTAAATCAAGTAAAAAGTCATTACATGGTTAAATGGTTAATTTCACGGCTGCACTTATAAAGCTGACAGAAATCAGTGCAGCCACAGGGAGGCCTTGCCCAAGCCTGACAACACCACCACCACCACCCCCACACACACCAAGAATGAAGCTTCACTAAGTAATCTGGTTTGGGCTCATTTGACATTAATCCTCACAGCACGTTGCTTGGTCAGCCCAGGAGTCTCGCTCTTGAAAGACAGACTCATGGGACAACAGTCAAACATCTTCTTGCCCATCATGGGGTAGAACTAGCATCCATCCCAGAGAGTCCCAAGGTCCTTCTTGCTCATAGTCCCTTCTTGATGCTCCCTGCTTCATCCAGCTTGCTGAAATTCCTGTTCAAAGGAAGCCTCCAGCTTAAGGAGGCTTTGTGTGACTGGTGAACAATACTTAACATCACCCCAACTCCACCTTCTTTGCTCAAGGCAAGGATGACCCATGAGGAGAACCTACAAGAGTGGTCTGAAATTGCCTTGGGATTCATAGGATTCATCTGGACTCCTTCCCACCATCTCAGGCTCTGGAAGTGCAGACTGACTGCATTTCACCCCACACTTTGGTTTGCTTCTAGACTGTTTCCTGTCCCAGCACAGAGCCTTCCCTACATTTCTCCAGCAGCCAGGGAAAACCCTCACAAAAAGGGCATTTTTAGGAGCTGTTTTCTCCTATCAATCTAAAGAACAAGCGGCATTTTCCTATCATTAACCTAACAAAAATAGAAAGCTCAAGGCACCACAGAATCAGACCTTTCACTTCCATGAAGAACTCACAGACCTAAACCTGAGCTCTTTCAAGCTTAGCCTCAAAATGCAAAGATGATACCAAGCAACCCCCACCAGCACCAAGAAGGCATTTAGATTAGGCTATGAACTTGGAGAGACCTATATCCAAAGGAACACTACAGCAAAATCAATCCAAGTCTTTCCTCCCCTCACGGTGTGGTCACTCCCTAGGTACTGATGTGGTAAGAAGGGAGAGTCAGGTCATTAATCCAGCAGAAAATGTTTTGTTGCATTAGTGTTATGGGTCGGATTGGCCCGGTGCAGCCAGAGAAGTGTGAGAAGGGAGCAGGCAGCCAGCAGCAGGAAAGGATATGGGGAGAGAAGGGCCTCCAGAATGAAACTCACCTGAAAATATGATTTTTATATGAAACAGCCTCTGCTGACAAACAGTTCTTTGTCCCAACGCACTAAGCTGCTAAGGCAGAACTTCCCTCGTGCAGTTCCCTGCTTGAGACATGCTGCAGAAGCCAGTACTGCCTCCGTGTGCCCTATTTGCTTGGGGATTAAGACAATACATTTCTAGCCATGTCCTTAATGAATAAGTACTCATTTCATGTATTGATCTACTCCACTTTCACAAAGCCAAACTCAAAATCTTCATCCAGTACCACTAAAGTGAGTGGGGCTGCAGTACCCGGGCAGAACCGCTTCTATCCTCAAAGCATCTTTCGTGCTGTTTAACAGAACACGAGGTACCTTTGATCAGGTTACATTAATTGATGTCTTCAATTCCAGCATGTATTTCTAGTATTAAAAATTTTGTCTTCCCAAAAAAAACCATAAGAGGGGGAAAAATCCCAAATTTTCTTCAGTTTTCCTACATGGAATGCTAAAGAAATTCTAAAAGATGGATGGATAGAGCAGAATAAATTGTCTTTTAACTCTGGAATCAACTGGCTTAATACTGCTAGGGTCCTGCATCAAAGTTTATCCCTAGAAATCTGGATTCAGGTTTATCAGACATTAATTAATTATATATAAAAAAATATAATAATCCCACCTCTTCCTAAAAACTAGTGATTAAAAAACCAAAATTGATAAAGAAGTCATAATGGATGAACACACACATGCATTCACACTGCTGCTTACTAACCACAGCCCCTAATAGGAGATAATGGAAGCTGCTTTCAAATGAAACGTCTAAATGGGTCTAGAGCTTGTTTTCTCCAAACTCAGCCAGGCATTACTGCTGCCACAGCCACTTTCAATCAAGCTTTTGCTGCAAAGCAAAACAAAGGAAGAAGTTAAATCCATGGAAGATTTCCAATGAATACTTAAAAATCTTTTCATGGGACAGAGTGAGGGAACTCTGCACCAGCAATGACCTCAGAAATCTGGTGCGTTCACTACATTGCAGACTGTTCCCTCTCTCCACTAGATTTTAATTAGCTAATTCAAGGCCTTGTATGGAGGAGGAAAGAGTAGTGCTTAAGCAGCAGAAAGTTCAGCTCAGCTGGCTGTGTGCTTGGAATACTATACACAAATACCAAGATCCTTTTGGGGGCTGTCATTTTACACAGTTAAAGGTAGACAAACGGCCACTTGGAGCTTTTCAAAGGACCACGTGCACCGGCCAG
>JANHGB010009554.1:0-24543 GCA_026283785.1 Coracopsis vasa | reverse complement strand
GATTGAGACCCCGCTCCGCCGGTAACGACAGCTTCGCGTTACCCACCGCGCTACCATAACCAGCCCCTTGCGCCTCTCCCCGTTGATCGCGCCGGGCGGCACAGCCTGCGCCGCTCTCCTCCTCCTCCCCTTCTCCCCGGCGGGGCTGAGGCTCCCGGCGCGGCTCGGCACGGCTCCCGGCGGATCTTAGCCGTGCTCCGCTCGGCACCCCCCGCCCGCCGGCCCCTCGGCGCGCCCTGCGAGCAGCGAACGGGTGCCAGCAGATAACATCACGGCCGCGCAGGGACTGGGAGATTTATAAGGTCTCTCCCCGCCCCACGTGCTCGCCTCGCCGCGGAGTGACGGGGAGGGGCTGCGGGGAAGCGGAGGGCTCCGACGGCCACCGCCCGGTTATTTATTGCTCTCCGAGAGCGGCGGAGAGGGGACTCGGTGCAGTGCAGCTGAGGTGCCTGAGCCCGGGGTGGTGGAAGGAGGAGAGAGGAGAGGAAAAGCGGCTCGGACAGGCTGTTTTCCTTATCAGTTAGTTATTTGAGGGTTTAATGTTTCTTGCACCTATTATTAATTAGGCCAAACACCACCTTTGCCTTAAAGGAAGAATTACTCGCTTCTTGGGAATGACAGAATGATAGAATGGTTTGGGTTGGAAAGGACCTTAAGATCATCCAGTTCCAACCCCTTGCCCTGGGCAGGGACACCTTCCACTAGACCGGGTTGCTCCAAGCCCAGTTGAACCTGTCCCAGAACATTGCCAGGGATGGGGCAGCCACAGCTTCTCTGGGTAACCTGTACCAGCGCCTCACCACCCTCACAGGGCAGAACGTCTTCTTTATATCTAACCTCAAACTCCCGTGTTTCAGTTTGAACTCATCACCCCCTGTCCTATCGCTACAGTCCCTGATGTAGAGTCCCTCTCCAGGATCCAGTGAAGCACCTGGATGTGTTTATGTGGAAGGTCACAGGGCAGAGGGTGAGGATGGGCACACTGCTCCACCAGCAGGATGGGGTTAGTCCCTGTGCTGCCCCTTGCCTCACTTCTGGGCTTCGCTTCCAACACTGCTGTAGTCAATTCTCATCGCTCCCCACTGATGGACATTCCTCCACTTGCTCATCAGTGCTACCCACCAAGCAGGGACAAGGGGGAGATGAGGAGGCTTTGCTCCTTCTCCGAGGTCTCCTCTTCTGTCAGAAGTGTGCAAATACATCCTTATTGCACTGGACAGAAATTCTCAAGCCCTGAATGCTTAGGCTGTGGCGCCTGTAATTCAATTTTCCACTGCCTCTTTCGGCCACAGCAAACATCACAGGCTCCATCCATGCCTGCTCCAGTGTGTGTGTGCAAAGCCCAGGCTTTGACCTCAGGACAGCTGCCCCTCTGTCCTGGAGACATCACCATCTACTGGGCATCCCTCAACCTTACGCCATACAGCTTTTCTCTCTCAGCCCATTTATCACCCCTCTACGTCAACATTAACATTAGAAAGCGAGCAAGTAGCCTTTCTCTTTATCCCCATCCATTTAGCCCTATATTCCCTTCTGAATTAAGTCATGTCAACAGTTTCCAATCCCACCCTCCTAGGTGGGACACGGTTGTTTATTGCCAGAGCAGGAACCTCTTGTCTCCAGAGATGGAGAAACACATAGAAGCAGTACTCAAAGTGCCACAGGCATTTAGAAGCACAGCTGGGCCACTGCACAAACAAGTAGACACACACAGGAGAAGTGGGAGAGGATGACTGGGATCTGAGAACACAATGCGCATCATATAAGGTATAAACCAGCCAAACACCACCAAAGACTTCCTCTGGCTGACCACATCTTGGGAACTGTCTTCATTCTGCAAAATGCTTGAGCATTTATAGGTATGGGTAGACACACAGAATCTGAAAGTAAACTTACTTGGTTCTTTGGAAGTGTGTGGGGATGTACAGACACAGAGACTGTGTCCTGATGCAAGAGTTAATGGTGCTTTCCACTTCAGTGTGTGAATTCCTGCAAGGCCAGATTAAAAATCTCTGCCACAATATCACGCTTTTACTGCTGTACATGTCAATGTCCTGCTCCCACTGACCTCAAAAACACAGCTGCAGTGTCAGGAATGGCAATGCTTCCAAGATCATTCAAATAAACAAGCAAACTCAATGTGTAGCCTCAGCTGGTTTCACTTCTGCAACACACCTGTATAAAACCAAGGGGACAGTTCCTCGAGCTGTTACATCTCACAGCTCCATGGCTGCTCCAACCAGCTGAGGAACCAGCTCTGTTACACGAGGCACCTCAACCACAAATACTTCTGAAGAGAACAGTTATTAAATGATTTCCTCCAAAAGCTACAGCTGAAACCATGAAGAAATTCCTGACGCAGCACCTACGGCCCTGAACACTTGGCTGCTCTAAGTGCACTGCCCAACGCCTGCCTTGGGGGCTTTGGAGCAACCATAGTGACAGAGCTTAACACCCTCCTTCTGTTGGAAACTTCTCACCTCCTCTTAGGAGACCTCTGCAGGTATAGCCCTGCCAGATCCCAAAGCTTGCTGCTTTTGCAGGTGTATTTGCATTGTATTCCAATTCAGAGGGAAAAAAAACAAACTAAGACAAAACCAACAAACTTTGCAGTGTCCTTCACAACTACTGGAGCACTAGAGATGTCCATAGAGGCTATCAACCCCCTGTGTGCTCACTGCCTGGCTGGCCACACTAGCCATACAGCCAGAGGTGCCGGAGACCCAAGCTCCAGAGGAGCCTTCCACTAAGCCAGGCTGACAGCAAACCAGTCCGACTAGATTTTGGAAGTTGCTGAGATTCCTTCTGATTTGGAAACGTTTCCTCAGACTCTTTTAGGCCAGCTAGGGAAAGAAAAAGGAATTAAAATAAATCGTGGTTTTGTTCTCGCCCAAGACAACCCATTTGCTTCCCTTCTGACCCTTTCAGCATGACATGGTGTTGGGCTTACGCGAGTGCAGGTCTCCATTCTGCCTCCCCCCTGCAACACAGCTCAGTTCCCTAAAGCTTTCTGGTCTTGCCACATGGATGCTTTTGCCAGGCAGAATTCCCTGGTGCAAGAGCAGAGATGGACTTCTCCTTTCCAAAAGGGCCAGCCACTTGAGCTAAATACCCACCAGGCACAGAAGACCCACTACACATGCCTGAGCTGCTTCAGTTCACCCCAGGAAGGGACACCTACCTGCCAACCAAATCATGCCAATACACATCCGCATTCATAAGTGCCAAATGGAAAATATCAGGAACACAGACATGATTATAGACATCAGGAGATACCTGATCTTACTTCTAAAAGTCAATCCCCTGCACATACAAGTCTGAGGGCTTTTTGCCATGGAATTCCTGCAAACTAGACTTGAAAAGGTGATGTTCCTACCTTGTAATGCACAAGAAAGGCAACCAAAAATTGTCAGGAATGACAATACCCAACTGTGTGCACTCTGCAAAGCTGAATAAAGAGTAACATCATCAGAATTCAGTTATCACATGCCCTTCTGCACAGGTAATCCAGCTTCCCTAGCCTACTTTTAATTTCCAGGAGTGATGTAGCTGCTAAACTCATCCTCATTATGGCTTTGTGTTTTAGCCTAAAAAGCTTTTTGGTTTTTTTATTCATTCCAAAATGGTTTTAATTAACAATTATCTGTTAGTTTCAAAAGCTGCTGGGATTACCAAACACTGAAGTTTAACTCAACCACATTTATCTGTTCCCTGTGCCTTCATGAAATGGTTTTATGCTGTAGGGCTGCTGTCAGTGGAAGCTTTGTAAGTCAAAAAGCAGGAACGGGCCCTTAGCGTGCATACAGGGAAAGAACAGAACTTAATCTGTTTTGGAGCTTTTAATTCAATACAATACTGTCTTTTTATATATATATTTTAATAAACAGTAAGTGTTTATTAGAAAAACAGGGACACCTGGAAAGTTACTTCACTGAACGCAAAGGTTTCATGTTTCCTATTAACTTAAGAATTACATGGTCAGGATTTTACAATTTGTGGTTTCTTTTGAGATTGTTTTGGTTATAGGCAAATGCGCTCTGCGAAATACAAAGGCAATAATCTCTCTGAAACTGCTGACGACCAGGTCATTAAGTAAGGTGGCTGGCTCCGTTTCATGAAGTAAAGAACACTGTTGGAAGAAGGAATAACGTTTAAAAGTTAAGAGGTGACTTTTGTAAGCGCTCACACTGATGACGAGTGCAGGATGATTGCACAATTAATTCTTTGTGGCACACAGAGAAATCTGCAGCCCTAACAGTGGTCGTGTAGAATCTCAGTCATTCTGGTGCAGGGCGCTAGGCAAAAACACATTTGAATTCTCCTTTTTATACAACTAGGTGTACCGAGGTTCAACTCCTAGAGCCAAAGTGACACCTAATAAAGGTGAGGCAAAGAGGAGATGACAAATAATGGAAAATTGTAATATATACCATAATAAAACCTTAGATTTTACTGTTTATTATCCTTAGTGAAGCAGAAGTCCATACTCCTGCACTGCACATTTCATTAGTGTGTGCAGTAATGCCTGGATGAATTTGAGAGCAAATCCTGCTGACCTTACTAACACAAGCAGCCCCGCTGCCTCTCGATTGTGTTTCACACAACCACAGCCCACTCCTGCAACACTCATGTTCCAGAAGATAAAGGTTACTTTATAGAACATGCTGTTTGACACGCAAGACTGCCATCCATATTTACATATACATATGTAACTACTTGTCAACTTGCAAATCAAAGGTATGTTTCCGATTATACAGAGAGAACTTCTTTGTAGGAATGAGAAATTTAATATATTTTATATATAAGAATAAATGAGAACTAACTTTTATATATATTTGTAGATATACACATATTTTTACGTATTTTATGTATATTTTATATACACAGACATACGTAAGTATAAAAAAATTAAAGTTCTACAAATAGACGCAACAACTTCAGTGGAAACAATCACAGGAAGTGCTGAGAGATTATAGCTGTCCCCCCAAAAAATCTTATGGATAAGAGGAAAAAGGGAACATAAAGAAACGTGACTATTACTTTGTATTTCAGTGCTCAGGTTATTATCTACAGCTTAAATGGCTTGGATTTGACAACCCAGATAATAGCTTTCCTGTAGTAAAATTGCCCTCCCTCTCTGAAGAGCACAGCTGGACATCAGGGGGTTTAGGGAAGCAATATAACAATCAGTGGGCTAAAACCATCTATCTTGAAGATATGCACGTTTCCTATAAAGGCTGAACACATCAGTGCATCCAAAGAGGTTTCTGCTTCCAACAGCCAATTCCCATCTTTAAATCAGTTAAGACTGAAGTCTTGGTAAAAATTGAGTGAATGCCAGAGAAGTTCCCCCATGGGTACAACTCCCAGAGCCTGATCCCTTCATGTGCTCTTTCAAATCTGCTTGTCAGCCCCGAGGATGCCACACTAATCTTCTCTGCATCATTCCAGTTTTAGTCTATATACCACTAAAAAAACTCCAGCCTTCTTTAATCCTAGCACCTGTGGTTTTAATCACCACAGGAAATCCTGTTTCCACTAAAGTCAGTAAGACTTAAAATATCAGCAGAGGAAAATGATCAGATTCACTAACTAAAAATAAAAGTAATTTTAAAAGGGGGAGAAATATAAGCCCAGTGGTTTATATACTAGCGTGTCTTGACATCTACTTATAGCAAGCATGACAAAGTAAAGGCAGCAGAATAAAAGTCATCCCTTTAATCTCAATGTTTGAACTCCTGACCTGCATCTCTTCCTCAGTGTTACAGCTGTTCCCTTCTATTTCTGAACTGCTCAGTGATGATTTGGGTTACACCTCATTAAGTAACACATAAATAATAGCTATAAACACTGTACTCCTAACAGAGCGTCTATAGCAGTTTATTCAACAACTTAAAACAACAAACAGAAAAACTCAAACACAAAACTCACAATACAAAGCTTTTGTGCTGTACTCACCAAACTAGCTCCAGAGAACGTCTTTGTGGCACCTCTTAGCCTTACATATTTTTAAGCCCATTTTTTATGCCTGGCTACCAGAATCAATGAAACCAATGTTCTCGAATAGCTGATCAAACCACATCTTTTCACCTGGATGGTTTAAGCTTGATGACTCAATCTAGAGACAGAAAGATCCATTTCTGTGACAGTGATAATTCTGAGCCAGATTTAGGTTATTTTAGAGCTGGATCTAGAACAGACCACCCATATGGAGTGGTAAAAGTGTCAGTACCTAAACATCCTAAATCGATGCTCTCTCTGTCTGTAGGCCATATGAAGAACTTATGTAACATCCCTATTTTTAAGCTCTAAGAGCATATACGATTTTCTCCTACCTGGATGGTTTGTATTGGGAGCGTGCTTAGTAAAGTGCTCTCCAGAAGGAGGACCAACTGAGAGCACCTTCCCTACCTTCCAAGGCTGGCTCTGGAATAAGGACAAAGACCTTTAAAAGAAAAAGGAAAAATCAAAAGAACTGTGGTGTTTTTCCACACCTATATTTCTATATTTTCTAGAAAAATGACAGAAATGTTTTATGCAAGCAAGATTTAAGAACAACAGATACCAACAATGGGAGAGCTGTATTAAACATATCAAAGCCCAATTTGTTCTTTGGACATTAACTACTCCATCACGGATATAGACTGACAGCTGAAATGCCTACGCTCACAAATAAAAGTGTCATTTGAACATCAACCTCATTAACAGCTAAGTCAAAGCTTAGAAAAGCCTATGTATTGGCTGGGAAATGCAGATCATAATATTGATATTATAAAAAGACACAGATATTTTTCCCTTCTTACCTGAACTATCTTCCTTACAAAAAACTTATTTCACTCCTGCTTTAATTCTAAGCAATGACGCCAAAACTTAGAATAATCCTCCAGCAACTAAAGAACAAGGCAGACACAGCAGATGGAGAGGACAGCACTGGCACCAGCAGTCCTGATCTGACCTGCTGACTGTACTGGTACATTAGAAAGGTGTTCAGCACCCTTCAAGGCCTGACTGGTCCCTTTGTTAACACAGCCCACAAGAATGAATGGCAATTTATCATCTCATCAAGCTGGATTTGTTTGAACAGTTTTCTTACTGGAAGTGTATTTATACTTTGGTCTAATACATTGTTTTGGCAGAGTAACAAGCTCTTAAAGAAGCCCTTAGAGATGATCAGGTGTCTGGAGCATCTCTCTTATGCTGAGAGATTGCAGGAGCTGGGCTTGTTTAGTCTAGAGAGGTCTGAGAGGGGATCTCATCAATGCAGATCAATATCTCAAAGGCAGGTGCCAGCAGGATGGTGTCAGACACTTTTCAGTGGTGCCCAGCGACAGGACAAGAAGCAACGGCCATAAGCTAAAATACAGGAAGTTGAACCTCAATAGGAGGAAGAACTTCTTTACATTGAGGGTGGCAGAGCACTGGAACAGGCTGCCCAGGGGGGTTGTGGAGTTCCAAATCCACCATGGACATGTTCCTGTGTAACCTGCTCTGGGTGGCCCTGCCTTGGCAGGGGGTTGCACTGAATGACCTACAGAGGTCCCTCCCCACCCTAATGATACTGTGATCCTGTGAAACTGAGGATCTTGCCTGAAGGTTCTGAAATTCATAGTCTTTTTCTGTTAATATGACATGACACCAAGCAGAAAATTTTGTGAACCCTTTTATTATTAAAAAAAATAAATATTTCTTAAGCACATAACAAGATACTGTCAAGTATTTCAGTCACCTAAAAACCAACTGTATGCAAAACTACGCTACTGTTACCAACACGCACCTGTGCAGCATCCTTTACTTATGAACCATAAGCTCTTTGGAACTCATTGGGACTGTAACTGAGGTAGCAGACCTACACAATGATAGATAAGCTATCAACATGGGTTTGGTCACCTTTCATGTCTAACGAGCACCGTGATATGGTGAATGGATGGACGCCCAGGCATGTATGTGAAGTCTCAAAAAAGTAAGCTCACATACTAAGCTCACATACTGGGCCCTGTAGTAACAGTTTTCATTCAGCTGCCAGACCTCAGACACTCTTCTGAAATGGAAGCAGAGCAGTATTTGTCCCTGGAAAGCAAAACGCTGCTTCAAAAGCACACTTCTAAAAATCTCTGCCACTGACAGAGCTGGCAATGAAGCCTAGGACTGTTGATACTTGTATTTCTACGTGCAACTACCTACCCTTGTAATACATCATTGCCTACATACATTGTGATTTATGGATCACTTGAAAAACAAAGAAAATCCTCTTTAGATAAAATATACACAACCAAAAAGTTAATGCAAACATCCACATAATCAAGAAAGCTTTCCATTACCATTTTGCTTGGATCAAACAACACTTGTATGCATTTCCATTCGGAACAAGAATAGGAAAGTCCTCCTCTTCTGGGAAAGAAAAATTTCAAAGCAACAAAGTGATTGAATAGCCACAGGCTCTCAGTCACAACCTCCAAGATTACGTTCCTAATGCAGTTTATAATGGGTTCATAAATGGCTAGTGGAATCTTTAAGTACCTCAATATTCAAACAAGTTCTAAAACTATCACAAACAACCCTGTTATGTTCTATTTGTGATCAAACAGGTCTATAATAGACATGGTTTGAAGACCCGATTAGTACCTAACATCAGCAGGCTGTATACTTAACCATTTCTAAATTACACATTAAGTTTCTGATAAGAAGTGTAACCAGCGTATCTTTTAAGTGACCTATTTCTATTAATTATTTAGCTATTTCTGAAAACACTTATGTCTGTAAGAAACCCTAGTGCTATCAAACCTCAGTGCAGGTCTGATCCTGGTTAGCAGTTCACAGTTAACACCACATATACCAAAAACAGAATTAAGAAACACTAGGAAAATGTTGCAAAATAATGCTCTAAAAGTTCACTCACTGGCATGAGAGAATGGGCTATTAAAATCACTGAGGCACTGTGAAGAAATAATGGGTTTTATAAGCATTCCTAAAATCACCTTCCAGAGTGCCTCTTGGAAACCATTTGTGCTCATGAGGTCACATGTGAAGACCTGACGAAAGTGTCCTAATTCCTTGTACAATTTGTTATCCAGCAGATTAAACACATGGATTTAAACAAAAAGAAATCATTCCAAAGGATGAAGCATTACACAAGCACAAGCATCTTTGTTGTTGAAGCTATTCAGTTTGACTGGAGTTTTATTACAACATATCCCTTAAGAGAGAACAGCAATTAAACAGATGCATTTGAAAACAAAACGGTTTGTCTAAGAAATATCAGCCATCCTTATCAGTCTGAAAAAGAATTATTAAGGAAAAACCCTTATCTGCCAGATCATCTACAGAGGTGAAACCTTTGAGGCTTACATACTGACAAGAGGTTAAAAGCTGCTGCTTTAGAACAGGAGTAAATCAACACCATTCCATAATTTGGTAACCAAGAACTCTCCAGTGTCTACCACTGAGGTCCTAAAGTCCAAATTTAACATCTTATTTAGCACGAGGATACTATCTATTTATTAAGATCCTAAGAGTCTTCCCTTCCTCAACCCTTCTCCTGGCCTTCTTACTGCTTACCTCAGCAAGTCTTGAAGAAATCATTGAGCAATTTGCAGGGGCTGGAAGTGAACAGCATTGATGACTGCTCTGTGTGGATATTAACTATGCCAGGACTCATTTCATAAGAATGAGGAGTTTGTCATTTTAAGTTGCGCAGACTGTTATGTGCCAGATGACTTCTACTTCTGCCTTCCTCCCTGGAGACAGCTACTGAGCCAGCTCTGAACAGATGCAGCTTTACAGACCACCTTCTTCTGGAAGCATCAGATAGTCAGAACACTTTTATGGCCTCCAACCATTTCTCTCTCTAAAACAAAACACACACACACAAAGCTGTATCTCCATTAGAAATCAGTTTCCAGCTCTTTCATTCTGAGAACCTGCCTCACAGCTGCAGAAGTGGGAGCTCTTTCCTCCACGTTTTAGCAGGGAAGATGATACAGTGCAGTACCATCAGGCACAACAAGGATACCCCACCATCACTCATCAAGTGTTTAAGGAAACAGTAGGCTGCAGAAAAGCAGACAGAAGATGGTTAAGATGGTTCTCTATTTTCTCCATAGGCCAACTCATGCTTTCCTTGCTGAAAAAATACTTAGCACAATTAACATAAAGAGAAATTAGATGAGAGGATGAGAAACATGGGGGAGAGCTCACCCTGTGCCTCCTCTTATGAAAAACGACTTTGTTGCTTTGCATGCAATCCATACAATATTAAACTCCACATATTCTAGAGTTGGCTTGAAGCCTAACAAAACTGGAACCACCCCATCCTTATTGGCTTTATATAGATAGGTACAGAAATACACAAAGTTGAGATGATTCATGCTCTCTGGAATGAAGGGCAGCGGCACAGCTTTGCTTAAGCAGAGATATTCATGGGAGCAGGCAAAACAGACCGAGCACTCTGCTGGCTGGGAAAAGCTGCTGAAGGTTGTTCTTGGTAGCTATGGAAAAGGAAGAACATTACTGGAAAAGCGGGTGGGGAGGAGGGTAGAGCCTGATCCCACAGCTGAGAAAGAAGACTGGAAGGGGTATGGGCCAAACAGGGCTTAGCTCTTCTCTTGAACTGCTAGTCCATTACAATAAAGCTTGTGAAGTAAGTCGTCCACCAAATGCCTGAAGTTAAAATACACACTTCCATCTGCCACAAAGAGTCTGGAGCTTATTTCACTTTCGGAGGTAGTTACCAATCTAAGTTACTCTAGGAGTTTTTCTGAGTATGGCACAACCAAAGGACATGGCAAAGGCAAGGTACCAAAACCTAAAAAGTATTCGATATACATAGAATATTATGCTTCTGAAGAGGTAAGAAATGCTGTCTACTTACAGGCAAAAAGTACTGCTATGAAATGGAAGCTCAAGGTATTTTTAGCAATATCAATATACTCCATGTTTTTCTTAAATACACAAGTGGTACTTCATTGCCTTAATCAAAACATCACTTCAAAAATGCACAAGTAAAATTCAAACACCTAAGTATTCTAGAAGTAGCCCGAGAGTATTTTTAATGTCATAATGCCACTGTTCCTAAGAAAAATTAGATTACTTTCCAAAAGTTTGACCTCAGGCAGATACTGGTGATATCAAATGAAAGCAACCATAGATTTGAAGATGCTGATGCAATTTTTCCACACAAACTAACTGATCTCTGTAGAAAGAAAGCAATGTCAGATTAGGCTATTATGCTGCTATTCTGCTTAAGTAGCTACTTGAAATATTGTAGTCTTTGTTTTGCATTAATGAGATGCCAACTCTCACTGAACAGCTATACAGATATCTGGCCTTCAGAAGCCAGCATAACCATATGTCAAACTTCTGTGGTTTTGCCACTTGGTATTTTGGGTGTATGCCTTCATTTGTGATAATAAATATCAGGCCACAAACTAATGTCTCCTCAGATATCTAATATGTCTAACACTCAAAGCAGCTTGAAAATCTAAACATTTCTGCTGCTAGCTTTGAGCTTTCCTCAAAGAATTATGCTACAATATCTACACCAGATGAATAGGCTAGGGATAACACAAGCATTGCCAGTTGTTAGGATGGGTTTCTCTGCCATTTTGTATGTATATTTTTTTTCTCCTGCAGTATACACAAAGTTCAAACCCTCTCCCCTCCTCAGTGCCTTTGTTGGGAAAATCTAAATCCACTGTCCTACACAGGTTTCAATGCTATCTTGCGTATAAGCAGGTACAAAGAAAGGTTTGTATGCCAGACATCTATAGAAACAGACAGAATAATACTGTGCTTTTAAAGTATCAATTAATAGGCCCCAAGGCATTTTCTTCACATAGGAAATGGGGAAATGTAATAGAAAAGTTAAACAACTGACACAGCATCAGACAGCCAGTCTGGAACAGCGAAGGCAGCAGAATTCAACCTCAGCCTCTCATTTAGAACACCTTAATCACAATGCACTTCCTTCTGTATGCATATGCTTATAAAGAATATATTCTTATTATGTATGTTAATAATAACATATTCACAACTAAACAACTGATTAGGAAAAATTGCTCTGGCTTGAACAAAGACAAATAGTGTTACCCTGACAGATGTCTTCCAAAATCTGCTACTGTTACAGCATGCACCTAAGAGGAAGGGCTTTTGTTTGACCCTTTACAGACCTCAGGAATTAGCATTACAGCTGCCTAAACCCACAGGATGTATCCTGGAGGTCCAGCTCTGTGCTGAAAAAGGCCAGAACACCAGAACTGCAAATGAGGAAACACTGAACACAATTTTATGCAGTATTGCTAGAAAAGCCCTCTCTCCTCCAACAAAAATAATAGCAATGATTGTCCTTTCCTCTCTTATCAGTCTCTTAGCTTATACAACTTCAGACTTGCAATGGAAAAAACCATACTTCCATATATATAACAAAATATAAAAGCCAATCAGTAGGGTCAAGCCTCTCCTTTTACAATTATGTTTCCAGAATTGTCTCCAATCAAACTAATGCTCCAAGACCAGAACTATCACATTAATGGTTACTTTTCTTTATTATCTACAAAACCTTTTCTGGCCAAAGTAGTAAAGACTCTATAGGAGTCTGATAACTTTACAAGGTGACGGCATTTCTGTGTTTATTGTAAGCCATTTCTATTGCGAATTGCTAACAACTTTCAAAGTGCAATGCTGATTTGGAAATGCAGGCACACTAATACAACACTTGCCATGACTAATGTATAAACTTTTAATGACCTTGGCAAAATCAGTCCTTCATTGGGCAGGTGCCACTATTTTGACTGTACAAAATGTTTTGGAAATATGTTGAAAATTATACATGTTTTGGAAAATATTTCAGGATTTCAGTATAGCAAATGAAGCTGTATTAAATAAAAGTTTGACATGAAGGAGAAACCACTCCAAAGTTGCGCAAGTCTTTTCCTTCTTTTCTTTAAAAAGATATTCTCCAAGTGTTGTACATTCACAGAATGCTGACATTTTATCCAAAGAAAATAAAGACAATAAAACATTATCTTGAATGGTTTTCAGTTTCATTCAGTCACTGTCATCTTGTTTCAGACCACCTCCTTCTTCAGTACTGCCCTCTCCATCGCTTTCCTTGTCCCAGTCTTTCATAGATGCTCCCATCATGAAGTCATCACGCAGTATATTCCATTCTGGCCCCTCTTCAGACTTCACTTCACCCTGAATGTTTGATGGAAGAAGAACAGAGAAAGATGAGATCAATGTGAAAGGCAGTAAAAGATGGAAGCTCTTCATGCAATCAGAGTAATGCCTCTCACACAATTTGAATTGGTTAGCTCTTTATGCAAATAGTACACAGAAATATGTAGGTCTATCATAAATGACTTGATGCTAAAAAGCAAACTTGTTTTAACCAACCAATAAAAGAAATATGGGAACAAAACAATTATTCCTCGTGGATGAAACGGTCAACCCTGGGCATGGCTTCCTTTATTAAAATCTTTCTTGGCAATCAGAATGGATCCATGATATCATTTATTAACCCCCAGGTGCTGCTTCATTAGAACACTTCTTGGCACATTTTTAAAACACAAATATGGATTTAATAAAGGGCTAACCCCTCCCCCCCCAAATTTAATATTTAACATATTCTGCAATACATGAACCAAATCCCCTTTATGTGGACTATTACCTCACTACCTGGGCTTGTCATATGGTACAAAGCTGCCTCTAAAAGAAGCAAACTTGGTCTACACTTAGCAAGCCAACAACACCTTACTCCAAACTTCCTACCTCCTGAAAGTGGATAAACTGAAGCCACACTACGTGGACTGGTGAATAATAAATAAAAGCAACAGGAGTGTAGTTTTAGGTTAGCACTGAAAACAGTGCTTGGTTGCAGTTCTTCGAAGTGACAGATCATATTTGGGCAGTGCAACAGCCCCATCCTGTGGCAACAGTTTTAAAGAACAGCTTGAAGCTACTCAAGCATTCCTACTGAAGGAAAACACTAAAACCTGTTCAATGAGCTGAATGATTTCAGTGGTTTAACACTTAGCAGCAAAATTCTTCTGAGGAACAACATGGCTCAGTGTCCAGCAGGTAAGCAAAGAATTGTCCTACTAAAGTGGAATCAGGTGCACAGGAAACAACAACTTCTTTTTGCAGGCTCTTTAAAACAAAGTTAATACAGGTATCTCAGGTGTGCTTTTCTCACTCCCCTGCTGAACAGGACAGACCTCAACTGACTCATATAACTACCATCTCCTGATACTGTACAAGGCATGGAGGTTCTCTCTTACAGCATCCTCTGCAGACACAGATTTGATGACTAGATGCAAAACCCATAGTGAATGTGATTGCTGTAGACATTTGTTCATGCCTCTTCTCTGCCGTGCATCTAGGAATACTTGATATACAGAACCATAACATATATAGGCAGATGTCATGCAAACTCTGGTAGAGAGCAGCATCCAGAATTTAACAGCAGGAGAAATGAGGAATAGAGAACGCAGGTCCATCACTGTAAATCTAACACATCATATCACACCAACAGAAGTTGAGTACAGAAAGTCTGTCAAATGAAGTATATTTAATAGATAATCAAAGCAGAAATGCTAAATGTGACTTCAACAGCTCTTTTGAAAAAGTACTGTCACAAAAATGGGATAACAAGTCTTAACACTTCCCTTCCCAAAAGGAATCTCTCAGGACCCAGTCCCAAGACGGATTTTTTTGTCTTCACAGCTGTTCTCAGTAATGCCTACTCCTAAGAGTAACTCACCCATCACAACAACCCCCCTTTTCCTCAGGTAGGGCCTTCTAACCACCTTCTATTCTTGCAGCAATTCACTTCAAATACCCAGTAAATCCTGAAAACATCACAGACAGGGTAAACAATTACCTGGAGTTAAAGAGTTACAGATAAGGTAGGTCCCTTACACAGACCTGAAGGTGTTAACATGAAAATAATCTGTATTAGGGTAACACAGGTACTCTGCTGTGGGATGCAATCAGACAGTAGCTTCCTCCCGACACCTTCTTAACCATCTTTCAGTTGGTTTCTGTTTACCCCTGCAGAGTAGGGAAAGGCTGAAAGCTTTACAAAAGTCACCAAGCAGACAGCTTCATTTATCCCAGACCTTTTATAAATCACCCTTCAAACATGCCACAGAGTTAAATTTGAAATACCTGAATGGAAAAAAACTTCACCTCCCTTACAAAACAATGCATTTTTCCTATTTCTTTTCAACAATAAAACCAACAGAAAATCCTTTTTCCCCAGATGTGCAGAAGAGGGGGTTGGGGTTTTGTGTTTTGTTTCTAAATAGCACAAACCAATGCATTATTGTCAGCAACGACAGTGAAAGGCTGAGGGCTTGAATAGCCCAATGCTCAAATTCATCACAAGCAACTATTCAGCCTTCTTTCTGGCTATGTCAAGTGAACAACAGGACAAAAGAGGGATGCTGATCCTTCATTGCATTACCCGCTATATAAGGGACTACAAAGGTTTGAATAGAGTTTTACAACAAGCCCAAGGAGAGGTAGCATGTCCATGCCTCAAAGATGAGGATTAAATGCTTGAAGCAAATATTTAATCAATTTTAAGCAAGCCCTCCCAGTGAAGAAACCCCCATGTTTAATATCTTCATTCCTAACTCATTTACTGCTCTATTTTCCCCTCAGAATAATAATAAAAACAAAACCAAATCTATTGTAGCACAAAACATTCCTGGAGTCTTAAGAAAATCCGCAGCAAGACTATTCGGATAACCAACAATTAGCTCAACTGTCACATCACTTCTCAACTTGCTCTGTGTAAGAATATTGATACACTTGGGTTTTCAGTGCCATAATACGATTTCATCTAAATAAAACAAAACTGATTCTTGGCATGTGGAAAATAAACCAGCTTTCATTCTACAACTTTTCAACCACTTCTGAACTTCCGGTCAGCTGCTTGTTCACATCTCCCACATTTCACTACAGCACTGAAGTCCCCTTTGAACATCCCCAAATGAAAACAAAGCAGGCTATACAAACATTAGCATGTAATGCTACAAAAAGTGGGTCCTTCAGTAAGGCAAAGAGTGAAAAATTCTGGTGTTGCTTCCCCCCCCCCCCTTTATTATATATATATATGCGTACATTTGAATGGTTTTTTTCTTTGCCTGAAGATGTGGCAAGCTATTTCAAAAGGTCTTAGAGACAGCAGTTAGTAAAGTATCCCAGGAGTTACCCGTACACGACAACGCACTTGTTATCATGAACTAAGATAGAACAAAACGCACAGCATGGTTACTCTAGCGCAGATACTGGGAAAGACCAATAGTTCAGTTGAAAAGAGATGATCTAAACAAAACAAACACCATCTCACCTCCTTAGTATGCCACCTAAGCTATCACAGCATTAGCTCAAGTAGCAGGTACATACTTCCCAAACTAATTATTTTTGAAGACATACCCTTTAAAATCTGCACCAGGAGATGAACAGAAATTCATAACCAAGTCCTAATAAAATCACCCACCCACCAAAACCCAAATCTTAGGTCTGTCATCTAGAACAAACAGCCATTCCTTGTAGGATATGTGATAGAATTGCCTCCTGGATGATTTTGGAGGAACTGGTCTGTGAAAGCCCCATGGCATCATCAGCAGCTACATGATCAAGATCATGTTAGAAATCTCCCTGTTTCAGTTCATTTCTTTACAGAGCTACATAATCCACTCTTGGTAAATGACATTACAGTAAGTATCTTCAACCGAGACCTGTTAAACTCAACACCAGAGTTGTGGCAGACGGCACTGCCACTCAGGTGGGACACAGATCCTCTTTACCCCTTCTGAAGTTGTCAGGAGCAGCAGTGGGATACTTGCAACTGCACATAGCTGCTTCAGTCTGCAACAAGTGCCTTAGTTCAAAGCCTGCTTCCTTTGAAACCTTAAGGGAATTAAGTTCACTCTAAATTACATTGTCATTTTCATCTGTTGCTTTACTGGCACAGCAACATCCTAAAAGCCAGAGCTTTTCAGAACCCTACACACAAGCAAACCAAAGTCCCATAATGCTTCTTGGTAAGTAATGGCGTGAAAAGCTGTATCTTGAAATCAGATTGCACAGATTAAAGACAGCATTTCACTCTGTTTCCCACCAGCTCATGTCACTTGAGCATACCAGTTTCTGCATATGAAAAGCAGCACACATACATATCACTGCAGAGATTTCACTACAGCCTGTGTTCAGATGACAGTAACTGCAGGGTATTAACAAATGGACACCTTTCAGACCTAGGAATTATGATGGACACACTGGACTCTCCATGCCTTTGCTCCAAGTACAAGATGAAATGCCAGAGCTTGCAGGGCCATCTCTCTTTACATCTCTCATGTCCCTGAGGTTGCAAGGGCATCCCTCATACAATAAACGTTTATTTGTACCTGTCAGGGAAGGAATTTCTAACATAAATATCTCTCAAGCAACAACTTTAAGCCCTGAGAAAACAATTCTAACATGTCTAATTAATTTAAACTGCCTCCCCAAGTTCCTCTGTTTTGCTCAATACAAACATCTGAGAACTTGAAATACAGGGAGGCTTTTGTCATAACAAAGTTAAAAAGTGTAACTGCCAAAAAGCAGTCTCACATACAGCTGACAATTACCTTCCCAGCCAGCCTGCATCTTGGTCCCAATGACTGCTGCTATTCTGTTTCTCATCCCCACACAAGTTGGTTTATACCTAGCTCAAAAGTCCTCAACATAGACATACACTGAGGTGTGTTAAATCTCAATTTAATAAAAAAGAAAATTAAAATACACTTGGTAGAAGAGAAAGGAAATTGAAAGCAAAGAACATCAGCACAATCATTTCCCCTAAATTTGCTTGCAGAGATATCCAAGCTAAGAAAGTAAGATTCCCTTAGGCCGGGAAAAAATAAAGAAAACTGCAGCTGAAACAACTAAAGCAGCAATTTAAGCAGAAAATAAACGATTTTTAACAGAAAAATACTTGGATTTAATCATCAGTGCTGTTTACAAGTTTGTCTAATTTGAATTATGGTGAGATCTTAACTATAAGAAAGGTTCCTATGTACACCCGATCCCACAGAACTGGAAAACAAGAGTATATCCTGTACTGCTACTATTTTGAACTTCTGAGCTGAAGTCTCACACCAACCCACTTTGGGAAGCGTTTTTGAGCTTGCAGAATGTTCAGACTACACAACAGCAGTCTATTCTGCTGCAGCATAATTCTACACAATTATTTATTCCTTAGGGTGAGAGTTATTCAATACCCATTTGCATCCTCTCTCTAAATGAGAAATCAGAATGACTGAACTAAATTGCCTTGGCATATCTGAACTGACTCTACAATGTGGATGTCAACGGTGACACAGGAGATTTACTTACACCACATGTCACACAGATTCTAGTGTGCAAAAGAGGGAGTGTGAGTAAATCTCACAGTGTGAGATTTACACTCACTCTTGTGCACACCAGAATCTGCCCTGGCATTTCTAGTAAATAAGAATGAAATGTTTTTACAGTGTGTTTTGAAACCTGTTGTTCCTGTTCAAAGTTCTCTGCAAATAACACACTGGAATTATTACTACAAGCACAACAAACACTGGTTTTTCTTTTGAGCATAGCCAGAAGACCACCCAGAGCTTAATGACCTGCATGAGGAATCTCCCCATCCTCACATCATCCTCTAGGATTTACTACAACTGAGGATGTGCGAATGGGAAGGAATGCTCTGGGTTGGCATGCAGATGCTTGAACATGCCCCAGCCTTAAGAGGGGTCAGAACTGAATTACCGAACTTCTAAAAACAAACATTCAACTGGACTTAAGAAAATTCATTAGCGCTGTTATTAAATGCTCAGTTGCAAAGACGAATCACAGAAGGCGCTTATGCGAGAACACATTTCTTCAGCCTTAGTTCATCAGAAACCTCAAACATCAGTATTTCTGTCAGAAAAAGCAAAAATATCTTAAGAATCCAAGCATAACGCAGGACCCTCCTGCACACAAGGCACTCCGGAACTCCTCAGCCTGTGCTCTGCTCCAGCTCTGATAGCAGCAGCCATCTCGGGAAACCTTCCACTGCACAAGCAATTCTACCATCCTGCAGTAATGAAGACATGATGGAATTTAAAGATCAGCTTAAATATTACGCAGATCCACAACATCCTTTTTGCAAGTTGCACAGTTCCCAAACCATCACGTTGAACCTGGAAAATATGCAGATACAGCAAGACCTAGTAAAAAGCATCTGGTCAAGACCTTCAATGTGCCATACCTCCGAAGTATTAATGTGTTTCAACAGTCTACTTTAGACAAACATTTCTGAGTCACAACAGATCTTTCTTAGATGTCACCCATTTACGCAAAGCACTTATGCACTATCTCAGCTGGGTACCTAAAGCCCTCTGCAGGATTCTGTAACAGCTTGCCTGCTAACACAGTAAGGAAACATGCACAGTAAAGAAACACGCACAGTAAAGAAACATGCAGGCTCACAGCTGTTAGGAGTATATTTTGATCCTTTTTTAGAATAAATTAGCATCTTGCAGATTTTAGAATAATCTGAATGTGACTCAAGATTATTCCGTACAAATGATGCTGAAATACCCACTGGTTTTCATTATGATTCAGCAAGAGGCATAACAGAATGAGTCCCAGAAGGTTGTCTCTAACAACGAATGCTACAGTAACGACCAAGTCCTTCACTTCCAGCACTTAAGAAATCATCTCACAGAGCAGCTGATGAGGAAGAAGCGGGGCTAATAAAAAGCCTCCTCTTCCTGACTCAGGATTTCCAGTTACCTTTGAGTCCCAAAACAAATATAGGGATCCAAAAAACTATGAAGCAGGAGGGGGAGAAAATGGGAAAAAAAATATACAAAAGAATTAGTCTTTCTGCAATTTTATTACTAAATATGAAATACTGAAGTTTTTATGAGTACTAAGCAGCTTGTCTAGCTAAACCTCCCTACACTCATTGCTCCTGCTTTTACTTAAGTGACTTTTGCAACATACCCTAAATGCTTCCAAATCCAAGGCTGTTTAATTTTATATTCCTGTAATTTCCCTCACACTGTTGTGGGTGAGTGGCAAACACATTATGCAACAGACCATAGCCCTCAACATTCCCAGTCCGCTTTCTAAAAGCAGTTTAAACCTGAAGAGCAAATATGTCATCTGCTCATGATCCCAATCCCTTATCTTCAACCATCTGGCTACCCCTTCTCTTCATTTCTAACCTTTCCATTTACTTCTGCATTTCTGTATGGGTTTTACCAATGCCTGCAGGTGGAAAAGAAATGGCACAGAACACATGCAAAACACCATCCAGGGTTCAGCAACAAACCCAAAAGAGATCAGATCTTTCCAAGAAGACAGCTTTAGTATCACTTGTAATAACAAGTAAGATTAAAAGGAAAAAAAGAAGTCCATTTTCTAAAGCTTTCAGTAAATTTCAGAAACGTTCATTAAAAACTGGTCAGATCTTCCCATAGGAAAGAAAAAAAAAAAAACACAAACCAAAACTGAATTTGACAATCTTCTACCCACTGGAAGCCAAAAGCAGTCTGACCCACCACTCCTGATGTCTACCAAGATAAATAGATGAGTAGGTGCCCACAGAGGTGACCTCAGGTCATCACCTCAAGAAATACAATAGGTATTTATTATCCAATTTCTCTTGAGGTACCTGTCCTCACTGATCACATACTATCTGCACCTTAGAAGACAGCATTAAACTGGACCATGTGTGACTCATGATGACAAATGGGGACCTGGTGCTCCTGTGCGAGCAGTTGTCAGGGTTGCTCTCACTTTAGGCACCAAGACACGAGGCTGCATGCTTGACCCTCAGGTGCAGGAGAAGAGAACCTGGCAGGAACATAAAACATGAAGAGGATAAAAAAAGAGATTGATGGGAACAGAGTGCAAAATCATAATCTTTTTCCCTTTCTGACTTCTGATCATGTATCTGAAAAGGACAGCAGAAAGGGAAACCTGAAGCTAAAAACACAGGGAAAAGGGTAAACCTAGCTGTCACACAATACAGCTGTCACACAGCCCTTAATCCTCTTATCTGGAGCTGAACTCACAGTGTCAAACACTTCACGTCTATAAATCAAATACACATTTAAATATTGACAAAGATCTACATTCCCATGTTAACACAGATGTGTGTTACCAGCTATGGCAAAAGATAGAGAATTGAGCTTGTACATCCTAGAAACCTAACTCTGCTGATGATGTATACTAGGTAAGTCAATACATCTTCCTGTACAAAGATTTAAAACAAAAATGTCACCAAACAACTTCTAATACTGCACAATAACTCTTTACCTTAAAGAACATAAGGAATTTAAGATATAGCAAACTGGTGTCAGGTGGCACTGCATTTATCCTTAAGGATGAATGATAAAAATCTGAATACAGCATGCAATTGGGTAGGCAGCATCCTTTTGGTACAAAACCAAAAAACTACATTAAAATGCATCAGCTCCAAACATATAGGGGGTGACCTTTGAGAGACTATACACACATCTGAGAAAAATGGATATGAATGCACTATATAAAAAGGAATCCAAATTCACAGAACCATAAAATGGTTAGAGTTGAAAGGGACCTTAAAGCTCATCCAGTTCCAACCCCCTACCATGGGCAGGGACACCTTCCACTAGAGCAGGCTCCTCCAAGCCACATCCAACCTGGCCTTGAACACTGCCAGAGATGGGGCAGCCACAGCTTCTCCAGGCAATCAGTGCCTCAAGACCCTCATAGGGAAGAACTTCTTCCCAATGTCTAGCCTGAATCTACCCTCAGTCAACTTAAAGCCATTCTCCCTTGTCCTGTTACTACAAGCCCTTGTAAAAAGTCCGTTTCCAGCTTTCTTTTAGGCCACCTTCAGGTATTGGAAGACTGTTAAAAGGTCCAGGCTGAACAAGCCCAACTCTCAGCCTGTCTCCAAAGCAGAGGTGCTCCAGCTCTCAGAGCATCTTCATGGCCTCCTGTGGACTCACTCACTCCATGTCCCTCTTTTGTTGGGGGCCCCAGAACTGAACCCAGGTGGGGTCTCATGAGAGTAGAGTAGATGCTCCTGTGCATGTGATGGCAAGACATTTATTAGAATTGAGAGAACACATCTACTCTGGCTGCAGCTGAACTAAATTAACACTTGGCTGCACCCTCAAATCTGCTAGAACACATGCATGCCTGGTTACTCCTTCAATTAGTTGTGTAAAGCCAGCACACAACAGCTGTAGTAATAAACTCATTACTCTGCAATGTCATTATCACCTAAGAAAAAATATTTCCTTACTACTGTCTCTTCAAACAGGTATATGGATGAAAACAAGATTTTTCTATGCCCCCTCCCCATTTCTACACTGTGCAAAAAAAGCAGAGCAATAGGGCAATGGCCAGTACTTACAAAGTTGCAAGAAGGAGGCAGTCACTCTCACAGGTTTTAAACATGTCTAATTTTAAGCTGGAAAGCACATTCATATCCCCATCTAAAATGAAAAATTAAAGTCCCTTTGCCAATTCTTGTGTCCCAGCAAGAGCAAGAGTCAAAGTCAGAAGTGTAGTACTCCTTCTGCCCTTGAATAATCTTCAAAATACTGTTTAAAACTAAAATATTTATGAATATTAAAAGTCTTATGAAGAAAAATCTATAGCAAATCACTGTAAAAACAGTGATTAGAGTCACTAAGTCACTAATAAGAGTCATTAATTTACTGAAGTAATTAAAGATTACTTCAAAAACACGAGGAGCATTTGTAAAATACACTTCAGGCAGAAGGAACATATCTGGGAAAGCATTTTATTTCAAGTCCTATATGAGCAATAGCTGATATGAAATAGCACTTGTATTCTTTGACAATCATCTTCCTTCCCATCAATAAATTATTTTAGAATAGATATTATTTTGTGACTAATACACCCATTTTTTCCAGATGTCAACACAACACAGGAAGCAAATTGTACCTTCAAGTCATACAGTCAGCACGGTTTACCTTGATGATTACAATTACCTTGCACAATTTGGATCATGGTTACTGAAGCAGACCAGGAAATCCTGCACTGAAATGCTCTACCACAGATCATGCGTAAGGAAACTTACAGGTTGAAGCAAACACAGGTGATTCAGAAAATCATGCTACAAAGATCTAATTCAAAGGCTAATTAGTGCGGGTTACGCTTGTCACAAAATATCTTTCATGCTAGTTATTTATATGTCAATGGAAAAAGTTTTACTGCCCAGTAATGCTTTACACAGAATATCACTAATGAAAAGACGAGCTCAAGATGAGAGCTTCTGGTACTTGAATAACCCTGTTGTAACTGACGTGAAGCAAGAGAGAAGAGCTGATGCTGCTCTGGGAATATTAACTCTGAATTTCTTCGTTTCCTTCCAATGACGATTTCAAAACCTCATGTAATTCACTACATCAGTCAAGATGTCTGTGCAGCTCTAAGAGATCAGAAGCTTCACTCAGTCTTGGAAGCAAAGATAGTTCCCTAAACCATAATCCTAAAAATACCTAGGAACTTCTTAAGCACCTAAAAAACCCAAAGGATTCCTATAAGGAATCCTTTACTGACACTACCTACTTCTGTATTTCTTCTATAGACATAAAGATGGGCTTTAGGGCTGGAAAGACAGCATCTCCAACACGTACCTCTCTTAAACCTGTAGTTTTGTAATGTTTCTTATAGTATCTTACAGGTGGGAAGCTGCAAGATACAACCAACTCATAGTGAAATGAAAATCTGGTCTGTAAGGATTGTGCAGAAGAAGACAAAAAGCTCTCTTATCTCCCAGTAAATGCTTCCCCAAAAAAAACCAGTGAAAAATATTACATAAGTCAGCTGACTCAGCAAGGATTAAGAAATACCTTGATAAACAGCTAATGATATCAAAGGCAAAGCTTTTGGCTCCAGCTCACAAAAGTAATTACTCCCATCTGGGCACACAAAACCCCAAGAAGGGCTACAGTTTCACAGGGCACAGGAGAACGTTAACAGCCTTACAGTCTTTCTTTCATAACTGCACTGGCTGGGTGTACACCAAGTAATACTTAGGCCAACGGCTAAAAGTATACAAGGCTATAAACATGCTCACAGGGCACAGGTTGCCTGTCCTCCCCCCCATCAGTGCATGAAGATGATGGAAATGAAGAAAAACTTTAAGTAGCTGTGCTGCTGTGAAATCCCACTGCTACAGGTGGGCCTTTGCACAGCATTTGATTTCTTTTTCTCTAAATTGGAGAGACATCAATGTGATAGATGGACCACTCGGTGGATAAAGAACTGGCTGGATAGCCACATGCAAACAGCTGTAGTCAATGGCTCAATGTCCAGCTGGAGACCGGTAATGAGTGGTGTCCCTCAGGGATCGGTGTTGGGACTGGCCTTCTTCAACATCTTTGTCGGTGACATGGACAGTGGGACTGAGTGCACCCTCAGCAAGTTTAACTTAAAATGGCTTATTGTTGCTTGCATCACAGAACACTTAGCACTCTATTTCTTTAAAACCATCTTTAGTTGTTT
>JANHGB010009553.1:0-10548 GCA_026283785.1 Coracopsis vasa | reverse complement strand
CTGGCAGTGCTCAAGGCCAGGCTGGACACAGGGGCTTGGAGCAAGCTGCTCTAGTGGAAGGTGTCCCTGCCCGTGGCCAGGGGTTGGAACTGGATGAGCTTTAAGGTCCCTTCCAACACAAACCAGCCTAGGATTCTATTTTCTTCAGCATTAGGGAATTTTTTAACTAGATTCAGTACATTTGCTGCCCAACTGCTGTTAGCTGCCTGCTCACAGAGGACAGAAAGTACAAGTGGTCAATTTTACCCAAGGACAATCACATGCCAATTTCAGGGTCCTCTGACATTCAGAAATGCTTTGGCTTCTCACTTACCAGTGTTTCAACTACAAAGTACAGTGAGATGAGGTGGAGGGGTGACATTATTCATAAAGTTAAATACTAACTATATTTTGTGAACAGCTCATTTTAAGCTCTTACTACTTTTATATTTGTAAGACATTATTCTGTTACCATATCATCAGGCCTCCAACATCAACAAAGTACCTTAACTATACTGTAATACAGATAATTTTGGTAAAGTCCTTTTGCAAGATATTTTAGCTTTTAAACAAGCATAATGTAAAGAACTGAGTTCAATCCTGCTGTTCTAAAATGTAATCAAACAGGTCACATTGGATAAAATATAATTTGATCTCAAATGTGAATGATGATCACAAATTCTTCCAAAGTTTTAACATAGTTTAAAAATATTTTAATCTCAATGGGAACAAGTGGGAGCAATACAGACTCAAATGAACACATATCCTGCTGCAGGTTTTGTAGTGAATGCAAGAAATCCATACAGGGTACGAGGAAAGAGTACGCACAGCTTTCTGTCTGTAGCTGAGGATGCTCACAGAGCAGTGCCAAGCCCAACAGCTTTCCCTGCTTCAGATGCAGCCCTTGACTGTGTTTGTGGAATTCCTAACATACTGGGGAAGAGTCATGTGACTGTGAGGAAAGTCTTGCGGTTCAAGAACGCAGCCATAGACAAATAAAAATGCTTCCCCAAAACCACCGCTGTAATAATAGAGAAATACATTGCCTCAAGCTGTGGACACTTTTGTGCTATTCTAATTCAATGTGCTGATTTTGTTTTCCAACATTTCTTGCAATAACTCCTCAGAACAGCTCTGTACATACTCATAAAAAGGAATTAAAAGCAATTATTTGATTGAATGCTTTTTCACACTGTAAAAACAAAAGATGATTTTGCATAGATGAGGACTACATTAATTACATTTTCTAGGCTGTCAGTTGGCTTCTGTAACAGGAGTCTTCACGCACAGCAGTCTCCTATGACAGAGAACCAACCCTTCACGTTTTATTTGTTTAATCACTAGTTTTTTTGCATTCAAATTGCACATATCAGAATAATGCCAGTGACTATTTCTTTTGGTAGATACTTGCTCTCACTCAGCCACCATCGAATGACTGACTCCAGTAGCATTTTGTAAACATGTAATTACGTAACTGAACAGAAATGAAACCTTGGTCTGGATTCAGGGAAGAGTATCGTATATAAATTTAATAACACGCCTTCACTTCCTCTTTAGTTATCAATTCCATTTAACTCTTCTTTATTTCTATTGCTCATAGCAGAAGATCTTTTAAAAACTATTCACCTTCCTGTATTCTAGATAAATAATTCAATGCATGAACTTAAGTTCCAATTCCATAAAACTTTCACTCCCTGTTAAAAGGAGTAAAGAAGCCAGGTTAACCCTTAACCAGGTACATTCTTCTTTAACACACCTCCTACTTAGTTAACTACCAGGCAGTATTATTAAATGTGGCTAAGTGCAGTAACTAAGGTTACATCCAAACTTACATCCAACAAAACCAACCAAACCAACCAACCCACCACCAGCTTCAGAAGTCCTTAATTTTCCTTGCTTACGCCAAAACTCTCTAACAGCATAAACATTTAATGAGGATATTCTTGCAGGACTTTACCTATGAAGTATTACCACTATTAACTTTACTTCCTTAACTATAAAAACATCTTTCTAGTAAGGTTAAATGGCTTTCCAAATAATTTCAAATTATTAGTGCTCAAGGATTAAAAAGTTAAACTGAAAAAACTAATATCAGGAAGAGAAAGCTGAAGTAGTTGCTAATACATCTAGATTAATACAAACAGCACATTAATGATCTAAACCAACCCCTGATGTACTGCCTTGTGTTATGCATTCAGTGCATTCCAGCACTATAAAATACCCAACAACATGCAGTTTTTTAGGAAATGTGCACTTTTGTTCGTTGATATCTAAATGTTAACTGTGTTTAAATGTTTGGTTCCTAGGGCTACTCCCAGCTCAAAGGAAAATTCATGGACTTATAATTCCAACACCAAGCAACTGATGTGATATTCAGAAGCTTGCCTGAGACAAAGCTATTTAGATCCATCTTCAAGAGATATCGAAAGTATGTCTTTAGCTTGAATTACTTCAGATAATATCATAAAGGTGAGCAGGAAGACTGTAATTTTCACTAAAGCTTCCAGGTCAAGGTATGGACACACTATCGGCACTGGGAATGAGATACTGCGCTGGCAGCAATCAAAGGTACCCCAGTAACACCACCCAAAAAACAACCAACCAAAAAACAATTTGGGTGGATCAGTCTCCCACCAATGAGCAGGAAATATTAAAAGGAAAGAAAAAAAACCACTGCTAACCAAATGCTACCTTACTCTGAAGGGTTTTACTAGTCACTTTAGCTGCAAAGAATGCCCTGCAGCATTTGGGCAGCAATGTAAGCACTGAAAGCTGTCAGACCTTGTCCCCATGACTGAGTATTCTTGTTCAGTTTTTGTATATTCCTACAGACCTTCACCTGACACATTAACATGTACAAGAAAATTTAGGTAAAAGGGATCTAATTCATTTTTCTGCTCTCATGACCTTTTAAATTAACATTTTGCAGTAAATCACCATTCACCTTCATGAATTTCTCACCAATGAAGCTTGAAAAAATTGAGCTAGGAGAAGGCACATTGCAGGAAGCAGAGACAGTGCTGACAGCATAAGCACCACATCCACTGAAGAACTGGACAGGGGAACCGTAAGCACTTCTGGAGCCCACTGCATTCAAACTAAACCCACGTTTTCAGCTGCAGTCACCAGCGCGGTGCACACAGCCCAAGCAGCATTCCATGCTGGTTTATCTCAACACCAAACACAGCCACAAGTATTGTAGGCTGAATTGAGTATTTTATGAGGCTGCTTCTACTGCCTTCACTCCCCAGAGTCCAACCCTCTTCCCCAGCACCCTGCTGACACCACCACCAGATAGGTACCTCAGGTCTCTTGGCAAAGGCACTCACACCACCAGGCAAGAATCAAAGCCCACACGCACTTGAGCGCCAGACAACACTCTTTGTAATCACATCAACCCACTTCTCATGGGTATAAAACCTCGTATTTCTAATAGAATTATTAATTTAAACCTACAACATTTACAACCATGTAAAACAGACTCGGATTTGTAGTTCAACTGATGGATCACCTGTTTTGGATCACCTTCAGAAAAGCACCTCTTGCATTCCACTGATGCACAAGCATCACCCTCCTCATTTGCACTTCAGTATTTGCTCATTTATAACAGAACTTCTCCTATATAAAAATGGTTCAAATGAACACTTGCACTGTCTGAAACCTGCTTTAGCCTCATTGCCTACCTTCTTCCAAACTTTCACAATGCTGCTGCGCATGAAATTCATCATTTTACACACCACCAGAAAAAGGCAGTAAGTGGAAAAGTACTGCAAGCAAATTATCCAAAGTCCAGTCAATATCCGCGAAATCTAAACTCTTCAAAGGAACAACTGAGGGTGAATCATCCGAATCCAAAATGCCAAATGCCATGCTACCTAAAGCAGGGAAAAAGGGAGACCCTTCCTTCCAACACAGACCTTATGTCCAGCACAGCTTGATCTACTTTGTGCACACCATTTTGTTTCTCTTCAACCAACCTTCAGCAAGCTTCTCCAGCTGCTTCTAAGGTACCAAACAGCACTTCTTGCAGGTGTATGAAATTTCCTACCAAATTCATGCTCAAGTTTTACACGAAAAGTACTCAAGTGATCCATTATTTTAAGAGAGCTAAGCATTCCCAGAAAGGCAGGCACCTTTGTAGTCTTCAGAGCTGACCTAATACAAACCTACATCATTTATTGGTATGTCTGTATTGGTCTGAATTTATATATAGAAAAGCACAGCAGACTTCAGCTAAAGCCATACAAAGACTACCCAGGGCTTTTTCATGCCTAGCCATGTTCTTTTCAGTCTGCAACTAAGTACTTCTATTTTCACTGCTTGACAGGAATTTGCTGGCCTAACCAATTCAACATCTTCCAGTTTCTAGAGTTGCAGGAAATACTCTCAAGGAGAGATGCAGAGTTCATCACACCTGAAAGCATACCACAGTACTGGTTTTGAACACCAAGACACAAGTTATACAGACAATTCCCTGTGAAGCCATCCTGTAGGTAATAAAAATAATATTACAGTATTCTAAAGTGTGCTATGCACATTACACCCTGCTTCAAAGATGTGCTTCAGTAGAAGAGGTAGGTGGTTCTATGGAATTAAAAGCTCAATTATCAAGAATAGCTGCAGTAAGATCAAATCTAATGATGTATGAAATTTCATATAACTTTATGGCACAGAAAGAAGCGTAAGACAACTCAGAAAAGGAGTAAGAGTGAAAAAGGTTGACACAAATAATAGAGCCCTTACGCAGAAATATAAGACATTCCAGAAACAGCAATACAAGGACTCTTCCACTGCAGAAGGGCAAAGGTGACCAAAATAACTCCCTTTGAATTATGAAATGGAAGATTACTTCTCATACAAATCCCTTCTCTGCCCTCCAAGTAAAGAGTTGCAAAATAAAAGCAATGTCATCTCCACTCATCTGCTAATTCCACCTACAGATGACTTAATATATTCAGACACAGAGATCTCGAGTTTATGTGTTAAAGCTACATTTAACAAATGGATGTTTCATCTGGAAATGCCCAGTGAATACTCTTTAACCCCTGTGAATATGTAATCTTATATAAACTGGTACTGGAAACCTTCACACACAGATAATGTCCAAGGTTATGCCCCTACATCTATCTTTCAATTCTCTCAATACTTCGCTGATACAGGCAGTGTCTAAGCAGGAACCCATTACTCCCCCCACAACAGACTGACAACAGAATCCCCATGTGAGTGCTCTTTTGAGATTACATAAACCCCAAACCCACAGAGCAATCCTTGTATTAAAAAACACCCAAGGAAGTACTCCATTTTAGTGCTCTGCAATGTATTTTCAATTTCAGAAGAGTTTAGTAGAGTAAATCAAAACTTACACTGTTGAAGACAAACTCTGGTACTAAGAAGAATATAATTTACGTCTCAAGCATTAACATTTTCCTTATGTTCATGTATCTAACATGACAGACCACCTTTTCCGTCTACCCCTCTTCTAGTGTGAATTGCTTACTATGGCTATGGTTTTCTTTCAGTTTTCTCAATAACAATGTTATCAAATATTACCAAAATGTACCATGCTATAATATGTAAAAATGGATTCTGTAATAAATCTAGTAGGATATCTGTTGCCTTTGACACTAATTCTAGACAGTTTGCTTGAAAAACAACATGAATGAGTACAGCACCTTTAATTTATTAAGGTAGCGTCTTGTGTGAACAACCAAGAGATCTTCATCAGTGGCTTCCCGTGCCTGTACAATCAAGTCATCTGCAATTAGTTTTTCTTCTGAAACAGGAGAGAAATATCAATTGGCATTGCATACCATCACTTTCCACAGTCCACCCTGCCAAAGAAGCTACTTTGACCTTGATGTAATAACTTCATCTGTAATTAAATCACTGAAATAACTTTTGTTCACTCATTGTTCACAGACTTTCCAAATACAGACCCTCCACACACATAAGCTATTAGAGTAGTGTGTATATGATAAACACTGTTTGCAGGAAGTTTTCAGAGTGTAACCATAGCAACTTCTTGTTTAAACTAAAACAAAGGACAGGTAGTCACAGAGATGCACAGACAAAAGAAGAACCACAAGACTCCTGACAGTCTACAGCTTGATACACTGGGAAAATCTTGGTGCTCATAGCATCAAATATCCACCATTCTTTAACATGCTTTAAGAAATTCCACAGCTGATGCTAGTATTTAATTCCTTAAACCAGGGAATGAAAAAAAAATTCAGAACAAAACAATTGCTTGGATATTGATGGAAGCAAACACTTATGCTTAGCTAGGGTATTTCTGTCACACCTCTGCCTTCATTTAACGTTAAGAAATACCAATGATCAGCTCTTAATTCTTCCCCTTAGAGACCAAAGGATAGTTTATTTAAAAACTTGTTTTTATAAGAGCAAGTTACAAAACATCATTCCAAAATCTCAGAACGTGATCACAGATCAATTTGAAGGCATGCATCTTGATATCCTGCCAGGAAGTTCAAGTCAGAGTCAGCTTAACCAGCCAAGCAGCGCAGAAGAACCAGGCTGCTTTGCATCTCATCACCCAAATGACAAACACAAGGCATCATGCTGATCTCCCCAGACAAATGTTGATACTGAACTGCTGCAGCTTTCTAAGACACTACCTTTTCTCCAATTTTATACTTGCAGGAGGAAGAAAACAACTCATACATGTGAGAGGTTTTGTTCTGAAGTGTTAGACAAGAACAGCACCTGCAACAATATTTGTTTTGGCATGCTCATGTTTCTCCTGACTGAGGCTTAAGAAACTTTTCATTCATTCATTCATTCATTCATTCATTCAGAGAGACATCGCACTGCTAACAGTGTCATTCCTGAGGAAGACGGAAGTGTGGAAAGATTCTCAATGGTGATTTTCTAGAAGACAGCAGGGAACAGGGTAGATCACCTGTCACCAGGAGTTGCTGTAGAGCCAAACAAAACCAGGAGTGCCCTGGGGTATCCTGTGGCTTCTCTCTCCTTTATAAAGCAAGTACAGGAAAACAACAGGAAAAACTGATTTTCTGTGAAAGACTAAGAGTAAAAAGGGGACACTTTACTCAGAGAAGAGCTAGAGAAAAAGCCTTCCTACAGAAAGAGTAGAAAGGCAATGGTTTTGATTAATTAAGAAAATGGTCACAGAACCCAAGACTGAATTATTTGAGGTTGTTAGAGAGAAAATCCAAAACTCAGCTACTCAGTGGAGTGTTAACGTGTGTTTAACCAAGGTCAGACAAATACAAGGCAGTCTGAAGGCACAAGGGCAATATTAAACTGGAAAAGATCATTAGCTGGAGGAGTATTCAGGACCATATAAATGGAAGAGGCTTACGGAAGAGGCTTGGCTCTCAGACAACCTTTGCCTTGGCAAGATAACCTTGGCCTTTTCCCTTGATGAGCAAGTTTACACTCTAGGTGAAGCGATGTCAAAATTTTACAGGCCTTGATCCTAACCTTGGTTCTTAATGCATTTCTGCCTATACCTTCCAATTAGTTTAAAACAGCAATAACAAAAATCACAGAAAGTTCTGCCTATCACCAGAGCTCTTCCCAAACATTAACAGAATGAGGCTGATAAGGAATGAATTTATACAAGCTGCACTTACCTTTCAGCCTGAAAAGCACCATTTGCCAACAGACTGTCTGCAGCCTAAGTTGAATAAGTTACATCCTGCAGCAAGCTGGTCGTTAACACCTGTAGTTTCACAAGGAGTGCCCTAGCTCTTGCTACACCAGGTGTAATGGAAGCACAAGAAAGCTTCCCACACCGCTCCCAAGCTGCAATTCAGGTCTTGCAAGCCAAAACATCTGTAAGCTTGCAGTGAACATTGGAAGGATTTTTCATTCATTGGTACAAAACTAAGTCTGTGTTGTTTTAGACCCAGGCTTGGCCCTGAAAAGAAACTGGAACTGCAAACAGCAGATACCCTTAAAAGGAGACTTAGAGGAAATACTGCTTTTATACACTAATCTAGAATTGAAAGAAAGTGTTGCAATCATCAGAAATCTACTGAGCATGAAAACACGGCACACTGAGCTATGCCCGTGAGGCTCCAACATTCTGCACCTAACTTGGGCTGGGCTCAAACACAAGGTTCCAATGCTCACTTCAGAGGTGGAAACAGCTCTCAAACATCCCACATGAATGTTTCCTGTAAAGGCCAAGCAAGGAAATCCTGCTCACTTCATGCCTTCATTCAAATTGCAAAGAACAAAAGTATTTTCAGGTGGTCTGAGATATTGCTATGTTCTTATTTCTCCTTCTTACTTTCTACTCAGTTCTGTAAAGTTCTGGTCCAGACTGAAATGAATCATACTAGTTACTCTGACTAGTATTATTCATGCCTCTGGGGAGAGCAAATCATTTAATGAGCTTGAATTTTCAATCCCATTTCATGAGTTTCACTCTGCAGTGACACCATGACTGAGCTGAAACCAGACTGTGGGTTTATTTAGTGGAGTGGGACAGAAAATACATTTTCAAAGAACTTGAAAGGCCCTGGCAAAGGATGTTTGCTCTAACATCACAATTTCATCTCTTAAATACTTCCTAGACAAGTTCTTCATCAATGCGTAACACATGACATCTGACTCACCTTAGAAATGCTACAATCAAACTTGCTAAGATTTAAGTGTGCAAATATATAAGAACACCAAAGTACTCCAAATATTATTAAAGAGTGCAGCTTAAACCTACACAAGGAGCAATGAAGATGTACAGTCACTATTATATCAGCAATTATTAACATAAGCCTGAACTAACTGCAGCATTTCTATTGGCTTTTGTGCAAATGTTGGTCTAAGAGGTACTTTCCATTGGTTTACCTTTCAGGAAATTGATAACTTTTCCCCATTTCCCTGCATCGAACGGATGCAGCTTCTCAAGTCCCATGAAGGTGATGTTGTAGTCTGGAGAATAGATGATGGGCCAGCATGCTGATGGGGGATCCTCATACAACTCAGTTCTGTGAGGCCTTGAAAAGCAAAAACCAAACTAGTCACCACTGGTACCAACTGTTCACAAAGTTGAGCGCTTTTCTACTAAAAACCCAAATTAGAGTCATTATTAATACCGACTTTGCATTAGGAATGATTTCTGAAGATGCTATTTCCAACAGTTACAGAAGGAAACGTAACACCTGGTCATTTAACTGGGCTTCAGCAGTAGGGTGTCAGGGAGAGTAACATCCTTCACCTTCCACCAGTACAGTTACACTACTCATTAATGAGTTATGCACACCCACTTCATTGCAGACATTAATTTATGGAAACGCTTCTCTCCACTTGTCTTTCAAGTCTACCTAGCAGTACCTCTACCCTTAGAAGGTGCGTCCAGTTTACAGACTGCACAACCTTCAAAGAACATGTAACCAGACCCACGTGTTCAAGTCTGTATTCAAACACAACTGAAAAAGCCAAACCACACTGCTCCTACAGGACATCTCCATCAAAACAAGGTTGGCAAGACTTCTAGGATCCTTTCCTTCAGCAACAGATTACTTTGTGACCAGCCCAGCAAAAGTAAAGACGCTTGGGTTTGTACCTGAGTAGCATACAATCACAGGACATAACCTCAACTCTAGATCTCATGTGTGCAACCCCTACCAACGCTTTCTTTTACCCTCCCCTCCAACTTCTTGTATTCCCCAAGTACAAGGGGAGACAGCAGAGCCAGCTCCGAGCCCTCCTTCACAACCTGTCCACATAACGGGCAAGCAATGCTGCGCTCTGCATTCACAAACACGCACCCCCGGGGTTCGGTGGATGCCTGTGTGCACACAGTGTCAGTGGGCAGCCCGGGCCCCAGGGGGTTCTGTGCCCACTCTCAGCCCATTCCACCTCCCTTCTCCACCCCAAGGCCTCTGTTCCTGAGCCGAGACCTCTGATCCCCCAAATTTGGCTGGTTTGCAAAAGGCTTCGCAACTTACCGAGCAAGACAAAAGCACCTTTGTCAGGTGAACAACACAAACAGGGAAAAAATCCTTATTTCCAGCCTAAACATGCTCAAAACCACCCTTTTAAAATCCATCAAAAACCAAGCAAGAACGCCAAACGCGCACAATGGAGGCTTTCAGCCGCCTGCAGTCCCTGTCCCCACACGCTGCCCACCAGCAGAGCCAGGGCTTGGCGGCGCCTTCCCTCCCACCGCGCAACAGAAGGCGGCTCCTGTAGAAATGGATGTGCCTCCGGCAGCGTCACGACACCGGGGGCTGACCGAAGGGGACCCTTCCCCGGGTCCACCGCAGCGGCCCGCGCCCTGCCCTCGGCGGGGGCCCAGCACACCCGGACCAGGGCCGCTGGGAGCACGGCGGGGCGGGAGCCTCCCCGTGTTGGCCTGAGGCCGAGCTCGGGAGGCCGAACCCTCGCACCTGCCGGGGCGGACCGCGGCCTCAGCCCGCCTCACCGGGCGCACCTCCGGGCTCTGCCCCGGGCAGGGCGCGGGGGAGCCGCGGGAAAGAGCAGGTGGCCGCTCCAGACCATTTTTTTTTTTTTTTTTCCCCCGTTTTAATGCAAAATACCTATATTATATATATTATCCCTTCAACACCCTCCAAGAGG
>JANHGB010009551.1:30226-57127 GCA_026283785.1 Coracopsis vasa | reverse complement strand
TTGGGGCTGTTCAGCCTGAAGAAGAGAAGGCTGCGTGGAGACCTCATAGCAGCCTTCCAGTATCTGAAGGGGGCCTACAAACTTGCCAGGGAGGAACTATTAATCAGGGACTGTAGCGATAGGACAAGGGGTAATGGATTTAAACTTAAACAGAGGAAGTTCAGGTTAGATATAAGGAAGAAGTTCTTTACTGTGAGGGTATGTTGGGCAACTGGAACAGGTTGGCCAAAGAAGTGGTAAATGCTCTATCCTTGGCAGTGTTCAAGACCAGGTTGGACAAAGCCTTGGGTGGCATGGTCTAGTGTGAGGTGTCCCTGCCCATGGCAGGGGGGTTAGAACTAGATCATCCTAAAGGGTGCTTCCCTAACCGTTCTATGATTCTGTGATTCTATGGTGTAGGTCTGCAGTGAGAAAATGGACAACGTGAGGCAAATAACTAGTCTAGAACGAGACCAGCTACCCATTTAGTGAACAGTGACATTGCAAGTGGCAGCTGACTCTGACACAAGAGCGTCACAAGAGGTAATGATACTCCAAAATCTAGCAGAGGTAATAATGGCCAAATTGCATCAGCTACTACTTCCCTGAAATGTCTTTTAAATTATCCCCTGAATTCTTAGCTTATGCTTTTGAGGACAAAGGTCTTTCTTTCCTAAGATGCTTCCAGAGCAAATTTCCTACCCTGATAGGCAGAAAATGGGGTAAATTGCTGTTTATCATTGAAGGATTAATCTGATATTTCTCTTCCCAGACAAATACTGACAAGAAATGTTGGTCCTGAACACAGCAGCTTTTTCTGAGGGCAGCTGTATGGGAAAACTGGTAAAATTGAGCTTTAGCAGCAGCTGTAGAAAAGCTGTTCTTTAATCTAAAGGTAAATAATCATGGACATCTTCTTCCATGCTGACAGTGTAAAGTGTAGAAGACTCCTCTATTCCTGCTAGCAATGAATGGAAAAGACTACTTTTGTTCAGTTTTGAACCTGCTCAGTCATTAGGGGTTTGCAAGTTCAATTCAGACTTAAAGGTTATAGGGCTTGCATGCCACTGGAAAAAGATCAAAGCAAGGAAGGGAACAAACCCAAGTCATGTCACTGAGGAAGGACACTTTGGAGCTTGAACATTTACTATGGTATTAGTTCATACTTTTGATCTTTTAAAGAAAAGGATGGATGACCTTTAAAAATATCAGGGAAAACACGCATTAACTTTGCATTAACTGAGTTCTTAAAACCTAGAATGATTATGAAATATACATAATTGCCCATATTTTTTCTCTCACTGATACAGGGAATGCCTCTGCTTTTAGATCAATGTTGAAGGTTTAAACAGGATGAGTTCTCTCTTTCTAAGGACACTTCAGGCATGGGAAGACTTGCTAAAACAAGAGCAAGTCCCCTCTGCCCCTTCAGCTGTGGCAAGGGTGAACATTCCATGTGTCTCCTTTCTTAACATGGAATAACTGTGGTTTGGAATGTCTGACTGTGAAAAGTGTTCAGTGTCGAGTCATGTAGCTGGGGAATGTGCTTCCTAGCTATTGACACTGGAAAGCAGGGCTGCTTGCTGCATTCTGCCCAAAAACATGGCAGAGAAACAGCATCTCTGCCTTGCAATGTGATGAAGATAATTTCCCTTATTTTTCCTGTCCTTACCCTCCAATTTATCAGTGGTGGTGATCTTTCTTTCATGCTTCCAATCATGGGCATGAAACATTAAAATTTTTTTGTTTTTCCAGCCTTTGGCTTTTCTTAGCAGTTTGGTTCACATCATAGGGGAGTCTCAGGGTATGTGAAACTGATCCTTTTAGTTGAAACTAAACCAGGAGATAGCACTCCAAGAATCCACCTAGTGTGCTATATGTAGTAATGGGTGTTGAAACCACAGGCACAGTTTAATATTCCCTCACGACCACAGGGTTTCATCAGCCCTTCTTGACTCAAATCCAAAATAAGGGTAACAATTTGCTTAAGTGATAGCTAGGTTAATGACAAAGTGAGGACTTCACATTTTCTCTTTTTATCTTTACCAAAGCTCCCTTATCTTTCATGTTCTGTACTTTGCCATTCCCCATTTATTTGCTCATATTTTTTCTTCTTCCTGTGTCCCATTCCATGCCTGATTTGAAATCGCTGATCTTCTTCAAAACCTCTCTCTGTCTGCCTTCCCTCTCCCATTTTCATGTTTCCCTAAGTCACTTCCTGCCCTAAACCAAAGCTTATTGGCTTCTCTTCAAATCACAAAGCATGCATTATATTTATTTGGAGAAGACTGGAAAAAATGTTCAACTTAAATAGCATATATTTACTAAATTTGATGATTCATTCATAACTCAAACTTTTCAAAATTCTGATAAATTATCATTCTGTTCTGACCTTCTCTGTATAAAAATCCCTATTTTAAGCTCAAAATAACTGATTGCTTTGTAAGCCAGACTAATTATATTATAAACTTTTATAAAAGTCTGAAAAATATTTTAACTGCTTTGATACAATTTTCCCCACTGATTCTTAATATGGGAAAAATTTCAAAATGCTGACATTTGTCCCAGCTTGAGGATGAAAAAATAGAAATCTAGAAATATTTTGCTTAGCAATAAAGCCATATGGTTAAGAGGAGCAAAATGTACATATGGCAATAAGATCATTTCCTGTAATTCAACCCAATAGTGCAAGAAATTTGTTCAGACAGGTATGGAGTTTGATTCTCATTTATGTTACTGCCACCTCATTCTTATCTGGCCATAAAAAATGCCCTGAAATGCTAACGGTAAATAGTGCATATGCTCCACTAAAATGTGTCAAAATCTTCTTGTGTCCTTACACTTGATTGGGTTCTGGTGTGTCTGTAATGTGTGTGTATGTGGTTGAAAGTTCAATCCTTTTTTTTTTTCCTTGATCTGAAATTAAACAACTGTAAAAAATCCACATGAGGATTGCTATATTTTTACACCAAAACAGAATGAAAATCAATGTATTCTCTAACTTCTGCATGCTCCCCTTTCCCTACCATGCAATCCCTGTTTAGACAATTCTTTATTGTACAGAATTGATACCACTCTCTGTGGAGAGACTTCTTCATGGTGAAGCATAAATGCAACCACAGAGTAGCATCCTTAGTTTCAAAGGGGGTTTCGTAGGGTGCTCAAGTAGTGAGTAAAAAAAAAAAGATAGTTGCATAATAATCCTGTATATCTAACTCCCACTGCTGGCTTTGAGGACATTTCAGCAGCTTCAGTATCATTTCTACACATTTATCCCAGTTTCCTGGAATACTGCTCACAATTTAGCTGGACAAAGCCTTGCTATTTCAATTGTCAGGTTGCTGAATACTGTGCGTAGGGAACTCCTTTCACCTCTCTGTGCTTTAGATACTGTGATACTGTCTGACTCTCCGAAGCACTTTCAAAAGTGGATAGTATTAATAGAGAACTTTTAAGAAGAGCTGATACAAAGTCGTGGTCATTAAAGATGTCAACAACTCACTTTAACACAGCAGTATTTTTTCCCAAAATGTATTTTCAAACAAAGTTGTACTGACTTCTGTTCTGATTTAAATGCTGCTTGCTTACATCGGGAAATACTTGTCTCCAAGGAAACTCCCATAGATTATAGTTTCTACATACTTTGTCTCCCAGCTTCTGTAAAGCCCTGTCTTCCAACCTCTGCACAGCCAAGTTAAATAGAGCTTTTACTGTTACAAGTGTAATACTAGCATGTGTTAGCTAACTTTATTGCAGAGTAGTCAAACGGGAGAAGATACAGCACTTGACAAAGTCAGAAATGGAGAGCACAAGTAGTACATGATGCTACCAACCCCCCCTCACTGTTTATTATTATTATATAGAAAATATTCAAATTAAAAAATTGTGCTAAAATTCAATAGCAGATATCATACTCCGATATTGTTCAGCAGAATGGAGTGGCAACTGAATTATTGGTTAGTTCTAGTAACTGTAAATCTTTGTGTACTTAGATCCAAAGACTAAGCCCGCTCCTTACTTTCTATTCTCTATAGTACACTTCCTGGCTGAGCTGAAAATAATACGGCTTCCTAAGCTCTTGCTGAGAAAATTACCCATCTAACATTGTCATTTTATTAAAAAAGTAGCTGTAAAAGATCAAAACAAAAGTGTTTAAACACACTGCCAAATTATTCCATAGATATATCTCATTTTCTTTTGTTTGTTATTTATTTTCATGTTCAACAGCTTACTATCATTCAGTCTTTGCCCTCAGGTTTATATGGGAACAGGGATTAAGGAGACTGTCTCAGGAGTAGATTTTACTGTCAAAACCTGTGTAAATCCATTGCATATATTTTAGGGGACAAATTAACAATTCTATCTAAGTTTTTTGATAATACAATAGGTAGCAGGTATGCATAAAGAAGACTAAAAGCAGCATCTGACATTATTCACTGTCAGCAAATGACTGTTTAAACATAAGAAAATGATCCCAAATTTTGGATGATCTTAAAACCTAAATCCACAGGACACCTGAGGGAGTGAGTGAAATTGCACAGAACGCAATTTTTCTGGACAAAATACATATATTTTCTGTCATATAGAAATCTAAAATACAGATATATTAAACTGCTGCACCATAAATATTTTCCACTTCGTGACTATGAAAATTATCATATTATTTCCTGATTCAGATATGCCGGATGAAACCCAGTATTAGTGATGAGTGACTGTACGTATAGTAACTTCTGGGCAGGACTGGCATGAAATACTTTAATGATAGGATTCACATACATACCTGCATTAATGCACCTGATCTCGCATTTTCTTCTTCTCTGTCATTTAACCAATTCTACAGCCTTAGCAGCAAAATGTCCAAAACAACCACAGGATAAGATCATTATCAGTGACATGCTTTTCCTGGCATACAGTGAATTGATTGTGTCCTCAAATGGTTGAACTCACTGCCTAAACTGTTCATGATGGCAATGCATTGGTGTCATGGAAGCCATACAAATCCATGCTGACTGCATTTTATCCCCCTGTCTGTCATCAAAATACAACTGTTTTGGTAGCTGTGGTCTTTTCCCTGAAATGATAGATATTCCAGTGTTAAAGCATGGTCTTTTCTTATAGCACATAGGAGTCTTGTAGAAGCAGTGACACAGATATATAGAAAAAGCACTTTTTTCCTCACAGTAAGTTGGATTTACTGTCTGGGTACTCTGTCAATATTATTTGCTGTTACTGTTGGCTGCAGTCTAGCTATACTGATTTATACTAGTGGTGAGTTAAGATTTAGAAAGCAAATGGCTGTTTAAACGTAAGACAGTGATCCCAAATTTTGGCTGATCTTAAAACCTAAATCCACAGGACAGCTGAGAGAGTGAAATTGCGCAGAATGTGATTTTTCTGCACATAATACATGTATTTTCTGTCATAGCATAAGATTTTAACTGCTTTTACCTTGCTTATGTTTCCACCTCTATTTTTGCCCTAGTGCAGTGTTTGGGTTGTTCTGTGCCTTAAGATGTCAGAAGGTTGCCTGCAAAAATGCTTGTGAAAAGACTCCGCACTAAAATTCTTTCAAATATGTTCACCACATGCAATCATGCAAGAGAGAGAAAATGACCACAGAACATTCAGTATTTACCCTAAGTTTGATTTTTATGTAGACAAAAACCCTTCTGACCAAGAATGTCAAGAAATATTGCCCTTAGTCCTATGATAAGTCACTCCGAAGGTATTTATGTAACACAGGTCTCTGACTCCTGCTCTAGCCCCTGGACTATGCCAGTTCAATGTTGTTCTGCTTTCTCCTGTTTTCAGAGAGCATCAACTGTGTTTTGGCTTGCTTCCCAGACAATGTTGTTCCAGAGCAGAGATTTTGACCCTCACTAGAGACAAAGACATATGAATCAAAAGGGAAAAAAGGAGTAACAAATAAAATGCTAGAGCTGCAGGCATGTGAAGAAAATCAGAGGCAGGTCGAATGGTAGACCTTGCCGTTGGTGTGACCTCTAAACTTAGGTTTCACTTGCATATCTCCAAACTTACATTTGCTTTTCATGGCCTGCGCTTACCTTTGGGATGTCCTGGCTTTGAATACCAAATATTCTTGAAAGACAAAAATCTTTTCCGGCTTCCCAGTAAAGATCACTGGTGTTAATGGTGAAGGCACCTATTGTAGTAGGTTAGTGGCACTGTGATGGGTCTACTGAGTCTACCATAGCTAGACCTAACTTAACCACAAATGCGCCTATGTTTTCAAGTGCCTGTCTTTGGAAAGACATTTTGTCAGACCCTTTGGGAGCTTTTCAGTTCAAGCTGTAACATGCTTAGATTTACCTGTCTGGAAGCCTAAAACAGTCTGCAATTGAGGTGGAAGTGCTTTTCACCTACAATTTTGGGTCTAAATTGTATGGTTTTCTAAAGGATTAAACATGTCCCTTTTATATCATGAAGCAACAGAGAACAACCCAATCCAGTGGAAAATGCTGAATAAGCAGCCCCTCAGACAAGAAAAGGTTAACATAATTGGTGTGAGAGATGGCCTTCCAGTGACTTCTAATGGAAGCCGTAACTGATCCCAGGACTCTGAGTAATAACGTACAGCTTAAAGCATTTTGTTTAACCTATAATGGTATTGTATGTAAATGTCTCTATCAATTGTAATCTCCATCAAAAGATGCCTGCTGGTGCTGCCAGCATTTTGAAGCATGCACATAGAGACCTGAAACTTCCAGGCCTTTGCCTTTTGCTTGTGTGACATTAGTATTAGGAGTATGAAAGGAGGGGTTGGTGTAGAACAGTACAGTATATGGGCAACTCAAACACACACTCTGGCTACTAATATGTTTATTGGTGCAGAAAGATTGGAGTCAGACCAGAATCTCTAAATTTCTAATTACTGGATACCAGTGTGGCATGGAAAGACATTCGGTGTCCTTTCATTGTTTCTTCATTAGGGAAGAGCCTTTTATCTTGAAATGGGTATCAGCAGGAGACTGAATGTTGTGAAAATGATCCTTTTTATAGGGTAGGGAAAGGCCTTTGGTTAAAAGAGAACAGCTACAGACTGGAGAACAGGCTTGCCAAAGGGTGTGATAGCCTGCAAGGCATGGTGCTGTTGGTTCTACTCTTCACAAGCCGTGCTGTCAGACCTTCATTTTCCACCTCTCCATTTTTGTTCATTTCAGTTGTCTAATTTTTCTCTTCATCTGTGTCTTGAGTCAAGCACGTCGGTTCCCTTTTGCAGCCTTTTGTGCTCATTGATCGGATGCTGTCATCTTCTTGACTATCCTTATCTGCAACTGAACCCTCCAAACCTGCGCCTCTCTGCCCTCCTTCTCTACGAACCCCTTGCTACTCGTTACCCTGGGCTGTCAGCGTAATGAAGGCTTGATTTCAATACTTTCCCTCATTTCTCTGTTCAATGCTCTGCAGGTTAATGCAGATTCCAAACTTCAACAAGCAGCTGTTAAACATGTCATTAACACTGCTTCGGCTGCAAATGAAACTCTGCTATTGGGATTATTCCGGGAGCTATAGTTTTGTGATGAGCTTTGTCAATCACAGCTGACCTGCTGTGTACAGAATGAAACTCAGATTATCTTCTTTCTTCCTCAGACTCTTGTCATTTTTTTTCACAAAGAATTACTATTCTACTCCCCGAAAGATTGATTACTTGCACAAATAAGAGAGTCTGAGACATTAATACAAAATTCACAGGCTTTTCTTTATCTCAAACCTGCAACTCCCTCTACATTTCCTCCTGGTAATTATATTAGAATTGTGTACACTAGGAATTGCCATCTGATTATTATGAAACTAGTTTTGTCATGACAAAAATGAGCTTAAGTCTTGTTTTTTTGGAAAATGATCAGTACAGTGCACTGGATGAGAGAGAAGGAGATTAAATCCAACTTGCTTTCATCCATGAATGCTTTCATCTCTTTTTCAAACACAGGAAATGATTACCAGTGCTATAAGCTGCAGTTCATATGAGTGAAAAAGGATAAGAAAATATTGAAAATTCTGTAACCAACAGTAGGACATAATATAGGTCTCTGGTACCCACTGAGAGACATGTACTTTATTTTTCTATGCCGGCAGTGTCAAGGGTTTCACATTTTAAGAGTTGCCTTCTACTGAGGTGTCGTTAAGTACTGGAGAATATGTTAATTAATTTGCTATTTCTTCGGGTTAGGATTTTCTTTCATTGCAAGAAAACAAAATATGCTAAATTTTTTTCACTCAAATAGCCTGTCCTCATCAGTCACTTAATGAACCTTATTCTTATTTCTTCCTTTAATTCTGGAATTGTTGAATAACCCAAAACTGAACCCAAGCTTTGCTTTGTTCATAATGCTTGGAGAATATTTGAAATAAAGTAGGAAGCATTTACATTGGTTTGACAGGCTGACTTCAGTTCATGTCCAATTTAATACATAGATCTAAACACTGGTTTGATTTGGTTTTAATTCTAAAGTTGAGGAAATTGCTTGACCTCTTGCACAGCACTTTTAGTGAAGCATCAATCCCAATGAGCTCTGCCTCCCATGATATAAAACTCAGCTTTTTATTTGGAATCAGCTGCCCCTTTGGGCAAGCGATATATTTAAGTTTGAGCTCACTTCCTCTAATACTGAATGCAGTAAATAAAACCATTTCAAGTTTCGTTGTCTTTGTTAATGGATTTTCCCTTTACAAGGCCTATCAAGCTTGTGCTGAGAAGTAAGTCCTGGTATCATTTTCTCCAAATCGCTATTCAAATTATTTGGGTTCGTTAAATGGTGTGCCCAAGTCAGTAAGAAATTCAGACTCTCCCAGGCACCTAACCCAACAGAGCTGCTGAATGCAAGGTCATGTTCAAAGTCAGATCATCGCCTCATGAATCACGATCACACTCTGACACAAGTGAAAAAGAAAGCCTGAGAGAAGAGAGCATGTGTTTCAGGGAGAGAGGGAAGGAGAAAGAGAGGAAGCAGCAAGCATAAGGCTGGAATCAAAGGGGGAGACCAGGATGACAAAGAGCAAAGGGTGGGAGAAACATGGGTTCTTCTCCTTTAACCCTTCTGTCTAGCAGGGAAAGCAAGGGGAAGGATGTGAAGTGTGGAGTAAGTGACAAAACACTCACCAAACAAAACCTCACAATTATTAGTAATTGAATATTTCATATTTTGAGTCATTCAAGCTCCGTGAGCCCCAGATAGCACTTTTAAGTATTCAATTTTTTTCTCCATTGACTTTAATTAAGCTTGCCCCAGGCTGGCAATCCTGATGAATGTGGAAAAGGTTTTTTATAAAGGAGTAAGCCTTCTAACAGTGCAGTATTTTCTTCCTCCTGAAATCATCCGGTTGTTATTTAAACTCAAACTCTTATTATGTCATCATAGAAATATAAAATACAGATATATTAAACTGCTGCACCATAAATATTTTCCACTTGGTGACTGTGAAAATTACCATATTATTTCCTGATTCAGATATGCCCGATGAAACCTAGTATTAGTGATAAGTGACTGTACGTATAGTAACTTCTGGGTAGAACTGGCATGAAATACTTTAATGATAGGATTCACATACATACCTGCATTAATGCACCTGATCTCACATTTTCTTCTTCTCTGTCATTTAACCAATTCTACAGCCTTAGCAGCAAAATGTCCAAAACAACCACAGGATAAGATCATTATCAGTGACATGCTTTTCCTGGCATACAGTGAATTGATTGTGTCCTCAAATGGTTGAACTCACTGCCTAAACTGTTCATGATGGCAATGCATTGGTGTCATGGAAGCCATACAAATCCATGCTGACTGCATTTTATCCCCCTGTCTGTCATCAAAATACAACTGTTTTGGTAGCTGTGGTCTTTTCCCTGAAATGATAGATATTCCAGTGTTAAAGCATGGTCTTTTCTTATAGCACATAGGAGTTTTGTAGAAGCAGTGACACAGATATATAGAAAAAGCACTTTTTTCCTGTCAGTAAGTTGGATTTACTGTCTGGATACCCTGTCAATATTATTTGCTGTAACTGTTGGCTGCAGTCTAACTGTACTGATTTATACTAGTGGTGAATTAAGATTTAGAAAGCACAGTGATCTGGAGTGCTAACAAAACTACAATTATGACAGAATGAGACATCATGGGAGAAATAATCCCTGCAGTCATGCCCGGTGCAGAGACCAAGGGCAGGCTGTCATGCAGCTGCTGAGACTTTGCCAAGCCCAGTGCTTGTTAAGTAAATAAGTGGACTCTCTTTGGGGCTCACAGAAAACCCAAGGTCCCCATGAGATCAATAGTAGTGATGTTGAGGTATATTTTATAAACCAAGTCTTTGGATGCTTGAGCAGTTCCAGGGACATTGTAATATGCTGAGGGCTTCAAAGGTGGTGGTGGTAATGTCTTATTCTGATGACTGTTCTGTAGTGGGCCTTCCGGGTAAGCCTCAGAATTTTGCAACACAGAAGACTTGCTATGAAGAATTGATTTTCCTCACAGTCTCCAAAATTATTCTTGTTTTACCTAGTTTTATGTTGAGGTAGCTCGTATAGTACCACAACAAATAAAAACATATGCTAGCCTCCTCCTGAGATCTTGAACATTACATTAAAGCTAATCTAAATAACTCTGCCCTTCTACTCTTTCCTATCAGTCCATCTGCTGCAAACTTTCAGCCCTTTCCGGTTAAATCTCAAAACATATCAGCAAACAGTTCCTCTGGAGACCAACCTCAAATCAAACTCCCTTCATTTGTAACCATATTGAGTAGCTTCCTCGTGGGCTTTCGAGGCTACGGATGTTTTCTAGCCTTCTCTTGCAAAACTGGACTTTGCTTTCACTATCTTTCAGCAAAAACTCTTTTGGCCAGATTTATGCTTGACTACATCTAGGCACTAACTCAGAAGGGGAAATGTATATTTGCATGTAGCCTAGCAGGACTATCTGCAGTAGCTCTACTCACTGAATCCTGAATCATTGACTCCTCCAGCAATTACCAAAGATTTTGCAGCCAGAGCTTCATTACAATGGGTCAGGAAATAAGGCACTGGCCTTCCAAAATGTGGAAAATGGTTACACCAAGCCCAATTTTGGACTTCCTTGTTTTGTGCTTGCTTATGCAAGTCTGTTGGTGTTTTCCTCAGGTACAGAGCCCTTGAGCATGAAAGTGTTAAAGGTGACTATGAAAGGTGAGTATGAAAGACTTACCTACAGAGTCCTTGAGCATGAAAGTGTTAAAGGTGACTATGAAAGGTGAGTATGAAAGTCTTACCTACCATATCTTTCTGAATGGATTTTTTTTTTTCAGACTTTATTCATCAAAATCATAGAATCACAGAATGGTTTGGGTAGGAAAGGACTTTAAGATCATCTAGTTCCAATCCAGCTGCCATAGGCAAGGACAGCTTACATTTGACCATGCTGCCCAAGGCTCTGTTCAACAGAACCTTCAACACTGCAGGGATAGAGCATTTACCACTTCTTTGGGCAGCCTGTTCCAGTGCCTGTTGGTCTAGTTTCTCTCCTGCAACCAAAACAGAATGAGTGGGTGATCACCCAGCCCTTCTTACCCCTTCTCTGAAGCATTCAGGAGTCTGAACACTCAATTTCTCATCTTCACCAGCCTGCAAACTTTTGAGATTGACTGGCATAGTCAGCAGCAACAGAAGTCATCTCCTGTATACTAGGGGGGAGGCCAACATAAGGGTCTGAATGTCTGTTGAGCAAGCAGAATTTAAATGGCCTTGCCCAGGCTGCAGACAAAAATAGATACAAATACATTCAGCATGAGAAAAGATGAGGGGGTTTTTGCTATTGCCCCTGTGCTAGTGTGGGGTTACCCACACTCGCAGATCTTATCATACTAAAATTATAAAATACAAAATTATTTTACTATTTCCTATGTAAAAAAGGACAATGTATTAAAACCAAGTCACAGACAGTTCTTTTCCTGTAAAGGTTAGGGATTCTCAATGTACATTCAGAGCCATACACACAAGTGCAAATAAGTCAACTACCACAGCTATTTAATCAGGAGCGTTTGTTGATTTGAGCAGAGCCCCTATGCTGTGAAATGAAAAAAGAAAACCAAATTTTCTTGAGCAATCTCGCTGTTCCTGCTTCAGGTGCTAGGCCATTTCACTAAAGCAGCTCAGACGAGAATGTCATTAGTTCCTAAGCCCCAGGTGAATTTGCCACTGTTCCACATGATTAAGCCAGATAATTGTGTGTTGATAGCGAATGTGGTTGGTGAAATACAATTTCTAGGACCTTCCTAAACAAACACAATGTAGAAGTGAGTCAAAGTGCTGTCATTTCAGTCCTTTGTCACAGGCTTTGCACTTGCAGACATCTCTGGTGAGGACTGGCGAATAATTCTGTGGCGTGTCACTGTGCTCTTAAAGGTGACCCAGCTCAGAAAGTGGATCATACATCTTTTGGCATGTAGTTTAGGGGAGGAGAGGGAAAAAAGCCTTGTTAATGTGCCTGTGAACAATGCAGGCTTCTAATGTTAGCCCATTTTAAACTATGCATGCTGGAGTTTGCCTTGTCTTCAAATAACTTTACAATTCCAGACAGTACTTTCAGAAGTGATTAAAATGCCACAAATAATGTGCAGTTATATATCCTGAGAAAGCAAGTCACTGAAAACTTTCTAAGAGCTATTTTAAACAGGGTTTCTCTGTCAGGACAATGCAGAGCCCGTAAGCAGACTTCTGGGACCGTATCATCTTTCTGCTGATGTTCTCTGTGACCTTGAGTGGGTAACTAGAGATCTGATTTTTGATCCTGATCCAAGAAGAGGCAGGACCCTAGATCTTGATTTTATTTTTTAGATTACAGATAGATATTCAATGGCAGTGATAGCTTCAGCAGGCACAGTACTGCCTTTCTGTTCTTGTTCCTGCTTGTTTCCACTCGTTTCTACTCTGGTGCTGCACTGGCGCAGACATGTATTTGATGAGTCACAGCTGAGGACACACTTGGCTGAAACATAGGCTTCTCTGCCCCCAAGGAAAGGTGTTTTTACAGCAGATTTAGTTCTCTGATCCTGTCTACCACATCGTTCACCAACATTTGCGCTGGACTAGTGCAAGATGTAGAGGTGGGAACAAAGAAACATGTTTAGCACCTTGGAAAGGGAGAAGGGGATAACAAGCAGGTTGATTGTATGGACACTGCTGCCAAAACCCAATTGTGATTTTACTAATAAAAAAGAGCTGCTAATATTCAGGCTGTCATTGTGGGGATTATATACTGTAGTAGCATGCTCTGAGACCTTTTGATGAAAGTCACAGTGGAAACGGAGTAGACTGATTCTACTCACTGAATGCTGATTGTGAGATATGCAAAGTGATTAATCCTTAACGAAGGAATCCATTTTTACAAAACCAAACAAACAGAAAGGGAAAGACATAAGAGAAGTTGATTTTCCTGATTTACCTACATTATGCCTTCTGTATCTGGCAGTACCAGGAAAATCTGTCCTTTGATTGTTAAGCTGCAGGGTTTTTCCTAGTTACCATATATATTGGAAGCCAGGAAAGGTAGAATTGTTTCTTGGAGAAAATAGTTCCTCTGAAATGGTACATGTGTATTTATCCTGGAGATGCATGTTATGAGTTCACCAAACTTTGCACAGCAGTCTTTAAAAGAAATGTCAGTTAAAGAATGTGAGCATGCGTGCATGTGTGTGTGCCTGCACACTTGTATCTGTATCTCACCCACAAAGCTGTGTTTTCCAACCAAAAGCAGGAGGATATCAGCAGGCAGAGAAAGGACCAGAGGTGCAGGAAAAGAAGAGTGTCCCTTGGCTTTTTGAGTACTTTGGAAATATTTATATGGTTATTATTTCTAACTTTCTTGCTTCATTCAATAAGCAGGCATATATTATGTACAATCAGTATCCTGTAGTATTATCTAGTAGTCCTTGGGCAGGACAAGGAAAGGAGTTTTGCCTCGTGATTTATGATGCCGTTAGATGTTGGGTGTTTATCTGTGCAAGCTAAACATTTCCAGTGTGCATTCTTCATTCCTGTGTCTGTCTTCCACATCCCTTTTCCTACAGACTCACTTTCTTAAATCACACTGATCGTGTTTCTCCCAAGACACTGAAGGAGGGTTCTCTCAAAAGACCATTTCAGCTTCATTTCATGGCCTGGCTAGGGTCTCTGGGTATTATGACTACTGTTTTATCTTCTGAAAGCGTTTTTCACCAAAAGACTAATCATTGACTGAGAAAACTGTTCTCACCTGCCTTCTGGGTAGTTTATTAATATTCAAAGATGAATGGAGAAGCCAGAACGTGTGTACCTTTAGCAAGCAGGTATGGCTTTATCTAGAATAAGACAAACTGATTACGTTGACAGTTTGGCAAACTGGCTTAAAGCATGTGCTTTCAATTAATTTTAATTAGATTGGATTAAAAGGAAAGTTTAATTTTGATGGCTGTTGCAGGCTGAATCAGAGAGGAGTAATGGAAACTTTGTTCTTTCTATGTTTAACTATGTTGCCTGATTCAGGAAAAATGAGATTTGGAGGAAAACATTGCTGCATAGGTTTCTTTCTGTGAAGGTGCTCAGAACTGCCACAGGGACTGATAAGCACTATGAAACATAGACAAACTATATTATGTAGCAAACTGAGTATATGATTAATTAATTTTTTGGGAAAAAAAGAAAAAGAAATTGTTAGATTTTACCATGATAGAAACTCTGTGATCATCCCTCCTGCTGAGCAGAAAAAAAATTGTGCTAACACCAAGTCTTTTTAAAAACAGCTTTTTGGTTGGTAAGAGTTGGGAGTGTAAGTATAGTCATCAGTGTCAAAAGATAAATAATTTTCTGATTCTTCACAAATTACTGCTAATAATATCTGTTTCTCAAGGGAACAAGACAGATGTGTATCCAAATGGCCAGAGTAGTCCTTAAAGCAACTTCAAACAATATAGAAAAGAGGGGAGGGAGAAAAATATCCATTGTTTACACTCCTGTCAGTGCTGCCCCAATGGCATCACAATGCGGATTTTAGAAGAAGGAGAGGCAGTTTTTAACAATTTCAAATAATTGTGTGAAAATAGCCTTGATCTCTCCTTAAACTGCTGAATCTTTTTAATGCTTCTCAAAAAAAAAAAAAAAAAAAAGGCTCCAAATGGGTTTAAACAGCTTTGATGAATGTGAAACTTATCTCTCTGCTTGTAGTATTTAGTGCTATTAAGTTGATTTGTGCATGGACACAAATCATTAACAAATTGGACCCTTTATGTGAAAAACGTTTTAGTCACTGTTTAACTCTTAGGGTCAAAACCATGTTCTAAGCAGGCTTTTAGAGTACAAACCTTGAGTTCTATAAAATGAGGCATTGATCTCTCTTACCCTTAATATTCAGTGTCATGGATATTGCATGTCAGAAACTATGTTGGTCACTGGCACAAACTTGCCTTTTGCTTATGCCTGAAGGCAGTTAGGATCTGTGCACTGAACTGTCTTCTGACACCTCCTGGGGCAGACAGGATTTTTCCACCTATCACTGACAGTCTTTTCCACTTATTGGAGGTGATCATATTCCTTGAATTCACATGGGAACCTGCCATAGGACCATCCATGGCTAGCATACACAAGTCCAAAGATCCAGTCCACAGACACAGTTCAGAGCAGCCAGCTACTCTTCTTCCCTCTTGCCTTTATTTTAGTGAGGTGGTTTTAACTTTGGGCACTTTTCCCCTTCTGTGCCTCTTTTTGAATTCCCAGAAGAGAGGCTATTTCAACACCCATCCATATCTAGGGACCAAAGAATAACACAGCCCACAGCTGCCATGTCATTCTTTTTTATTCCGGTTTAATTACACTTGCTTGCCCTTTTTTTTTTTACTCTCAAAGAAAACCAATAATTTGGCTCCCATAATATTTCAACAGTGTTCCATACTAAAGACTAATGTCACAGTTTCTTGCATATAAGCTAAATGAGCTAGGAGTCTGCTACCCTTTTGTCTACCAGAATCAGACAGATAGTATCAACCGCTTGGAACACTCTTATTTATAAGCCATTAAGATGAGCAGTGGGTCAGAGCCTTAAAAAATAGGTAAGTATGTATTTGCTTTTAAAATGAGTTTCTAACTACTGAACAGTATAATTTAGTAAAATAGAGGCAAACCAATTTCTGTTATGAAACTCTTGGAATACCAATTTCTGACTCTGATGATCAGAACTATTCTCATTTTCAGTTAGATTTATTGTAACACTGAGTGAATTAGCAGAGACTTCTTTCCTTTCATTTACAATATGATCTTCCTCAGACATCTGGGTAACAGGATCTCAGTTTTTAAAAGCATACTCCAAAACTTTCACGGGTTTCAAGAGGTTTTGATTTTGTGTTTAAGTGCTCATCCCTACTGCAGGTTTTCTTGGGTTTGAAGGAAAAGCAGAGAGACTCTTGCAAGTAAAAAGCAATTTTGAAAGCTATACTTTCCTCTAGATCTATATTATTTTAATTCAAGCTCTTCAGGACAAGGACTATCTTTTCTTATCTGTCTGCAGTGTGCACACAACCAATGAAGTCCTGTGCTTGACTGGGTCTCCAGCTTCTGTTATAAGGCAAATAAAGAATCCTGCTTGGTTTAGATGTTTAACACATCTTGACTTTCTTGTTGTTGCGTTTTAAACTGCAGGATCCTTGAGGCAAGGGTTGACTTTATTTATGACAGATAACATGGTATACACTGTTGGAGGTTAATTATAAAAAGAAACCCAAAATGTAACAAAACCTTTTGTAGCAAAGAGACAATTCCAAGGAAAATTTTGCAACAGTTTTAAATACTGCATGGAATTATCAGCATTAACAGCTTTATTAAAGCCTTGTATTAACAAGTCTTAGTACTGTATATTAGTAGCAGCTGGCTCTGCATTAATTATCTACTAGTTTAAATGTGACAGCAATATGTATTTATAGTGGTCAGAAAACTTGTCATTATCTTAGCTAACTTTATCTCAGTAAAATAACTGAGAGTATTCTAAACTATAATGATAAAGTGGTACAAGTCATCAATATACTTACTCAGTAGTGCATATTATTTTAACCCAGTGAAGTCCAGAGTATCTTTATGAGTGAGCACTGTACAGATACTTGTCATTCAGTAATGACATACATCTGTTCAATAATGTTGAACAAGTACATCACCAGCCTTTAGAAATATGGAAAAGAGTGTCTTGCTTGGGATTGGATCAACAAAATTTAAAACCCTTCAAAACAACACAAAAACATGTTTAAATATTGTGTTTCAGATCTGTTCAATGTTTATCTGTGTTGCCCTGGAGTGTCATTGTGCCTGACATCCTGGTGACCAAGATCCATACAGAAACATCTCCTTAGTAGATTACATTTTACAAGATGCAACTGGATGTCTCATATAGGGTGAACTTGGGGATGTAATGTACCTTGTTGCACACTCAAAAAATCTGTCCGTAGTGAAAAATTGATAGTTCAAGGCATCTAGACTCTAGCTTTTGTGAGGTATCAAGATCATCTCAGGGAGACTTAGACTGGTATTGAACTGATCTAAAATGAAATGCTTTGGTTTCCTTCAAAAAATTATATTCAGCATTGCAGTTTTGTAATAGTCAGCATTTCCTTTAGATCAGAAATACTAAAATGGCATGTTTTGACATTTCTGAACTTTGTGATTTTCAGACGTTTCTGTAGTCAATGTTTGACTTTCTGCTCCAAACTAGGATAAAAGCAAATATGAAGACAGTGAAATTTTCAGTGGGACTGAAAACACATGTTCTTTCAGCCCTAGCTGTATCTTCATTCCACATAAAAAGAGTTTCAGTATTTGCCAGGGATACTTAATTTTTACTAGTTTCACTTTATTTCCTGACAGTATAAAACAGCGGGCATGCAACATTTGTAAAACTGCAATAGATGACTTTGTTTATTCACTGGTTTTCTCAGATGTGGAAATTTAAGCATGAGAAAATGAAAATTCAGCCTATGTTTGAGTTTTTCTGGAGATGTATAAACTTGAGCCTTTCTTCATGCAATGATTCTGTCTTATTTTCCCCAGGGGATTCAGTGGCTGTTTGATGTGTCCCAGTCCCTGCATGCTCCTTAAACAGAAAAAAAAGAGTGGAAGCTGACACTTCTGCTGGGAATTCTTGTGCAATGTGAGGATATATCATCTCCAGGCCTCTTTCTTGACAACATCCTTGGAAAGAGTTGAGGCACAGGGATTCCTGCAGAGACTCAGGCAATTGAAAATAATATTCTAAGTCTTTAGGATCTCTGTCATGCTCAGGTGAGGTGCATAATCTGGTCTATAATGTCTTCTGTCATTATGGAAACATGTATACGGGGAAAGAGTGGAAGTTAAAGAGAGGGTCCTCTATCTTAAGTGAACAGCAAAGGGAAGTTAACCCATTGCAGCCTATGTGGTGTTTCTTGTCCATGAGGCATGTTTGCAAACAGTCAAAGCATTGCTCTAGATGAGAATGAACTTCTTCATGTTCCTGCTCAAAAGGTTTGAAAGTTTACCTTACTCCTGTAGAAAGAAGGGTGAGTACAATACATTTGATTCCAGTGAGTCTGTAACATCCTCCATATCCTGACACCGTGACACTGAAAAAACCCAGTATCACCTCTCTAACAACCCCAAAACCATTCATAACATTTCAAGATACACTATGTTATTTTTCATCTCACACATAGTAATAGGGTCTCAAAGCACCAAGGTACCTACAGTAATGTGCAGTATTTCACAGTGTGCTGGAGAAATCCATGTGATTTCTGTGCAAACATCTCATTTGCCCCTGGGGCTTTGCTATTTGGGAACAATTCAGACTCCAGTGCAGCAGGCAAGGAGACTTCTCTTTTGCAATGGGGATGCTGCTTCGTTCATCTTGGTCTTTGTCATATGTTAGTCCTCTCTCCAGCATGACAGGTAGACTTTCTACGTACAGACAGCTCTCAAACTGCAGTAATTAGGGATAAGTGAGACTGTCCAAGGGATAAGCCAGCTAAAGCAAAATACAGAGCATAGATAAATGAGGCTGCTCAGATGACCAGATGCCTTTACATTTGAAAGCCTGGAAGACTCCATTCTGAGGAGAACAGAGGCAACTTCAACTAGCCTTGGGCTGTGTGGGTCCTGGCGATGTGGGCAATGTTCTTTCTGTATCACACACCTTGTACCTCTATGCTGAAGCTGAGGATATTGGAGGAAAGCCCTGCAATGCAGACAACACATACATGCATAGCTGAAATGTACTTTAGTCACACAGTGCTTTTTGTGCTGGGTTTTTTGTTCTTTTTTTTGTTTTAATGATTTTATTTTTTAATACACAGGTATATTCAGGACCAGTGCTTACAGACAAAAATGGGAGTGTGACCAACTCAGGAAACAGTCAGCTATGTTCCCAGCTTCCCAGTAGGGGAGCTTCCTGCACAACTTATCCCATGTGCACATCTCCTAAATATATGTTCAGTGAAAAGTGCTGGTGGCCTGAACACCTTAATGAATCTTGGTGGTGGTGATATATTGAGCTGCTGTGATCCTCCTAACACACACCTCACGTCTCCCATAAACCAGGTGCTAAAGACACGTCCTACCTGCAGAAGTTGAACATGCAAGCATTGCCGTTATGGAAATTCCCCACCTATGACCCTTCCTGTAGGACCTGAGCAGCTTGCGTTGCTCTATGAATACCTGAGAGGTTCACCACACAAGCCAGTGGCCTGTGGCTGTTGCAGGCTGACCATTTTTATTTCATTTTATATTATTTTAGTTGAATTTTAAGTATCAGAAGGGCTCTCCCAAAGTGTAGATTTAGCCAAACCTCAGTCTTGTTTGGAAAGTAGCTTTTAATACCCATCTGGAGCGTGGGTGAAGGTGAAAGTTGTCAGGTGTGAAAAATAGAATTGGTGTTGGCTGACCTGAAATAGGCTGTAAAGTTCTATTCCTCACAAAGGCAAGATATATTATTGCTGTAACGCCATTATTCCGCTCCATCACTTTTAAACCTTGTTCCCATTATCTGCAAGTTAAATATAACCCTATGTAAAAACAGGAAGGACAGTGCTAAGTTGTCCAGCTTAACAGCACACACTTAAAACATAATAGAGCACTTGTTACTGTATTTTATGGAACGGAAACTCCAAATGTAAAGATGTATTAAGGAAATATCTCAAAGTTATTAGGGAAGGATATTTACAATTACAGATTGCTTTATATTATGCTTTTATGAACATCTCAGGAAATGAAATAGCCCTCAGCTGTAGAGAGTGAAGAGGGAGGTAATTTTCCTTAATACGGGTGATAAAATTAATCTGATTGAAATCGCTAGCGATTATTTCGCAGAATACTGAGTGGCAGTACAATCACTTACACTCTTTTATATTTTTTTAGTCAAAGCTCGTGTAGATGAAAGCTAATTACAAAGTAGTGATGTGAAGCGCTAAGGAAATAGTTTGTATAGCATAGAACAGGCACAGCTAATTGGGGTTTGTGATTACACAGATTGTTGTTAGGGAGAATTAACTACCAGCAGTCTCTCCTGCAAAGCTTCTCATCAAGGGAAAGTAAAAATAGACACTGGATCTGTTATTTATCTAATTATGCTATGAATATTTTCACAAGCATGTTACACACTCTCAAATGGTTTGTTGTTCAAAAACTTTCAGTCTCATGTTGCTTCTGATCAAAGTATCAATATGAAGTTTCTGACATTTGATTTTTTCACTTAATATTACACACCCAGTCCTTCCACTCCACAAAACTATGCCTAGGAACAGAATTTAGGCATCTATACAAAATGCTGTGACAGCAGGAATGCGTCAAAATAATTATTAGAAAGGTGACTGGACAGAGAAGATTGCAGCAAGTGACCAAAGTAAAGAAAAACAATATAGGCTTGAAATAGCATTGAGAAATATTTTCTTAGCTATTATTGTTTAAATCATTCTACAAGCCTACTGACAGCTAAAACCTTGCAAATATGCAAAAAGGCAGGCTTTTGTTTTACACTGCTCTGTACAGAATGGGAAGGGGTGGAGGGAGGAGATGTTCCATATGGAGACCCTGATCTTGTAAACTAATCTGCATGGGAGACTCCTTATGCTGCATGGAGCCTCACTGAAATCATTAGGACTCTGTGTGGTGCAGTGTGTAATCAGGCTGATAATAGATGCTCATTGAATTTGTTACATGTTTTGCTTTGCTTTGTTACTGCCTTTTACTTGCTGACCTGGAATAGCTCACTGAGATTGAAAACTGTCATGTGATACAGTTTCAGAAGTATCCATAAGAGCTAATACAGATAACTGCTTAGAAACCTAATTTCTGGTGGATTATTTAATTAATGGATATTACTTATTAACAGGTTCAGCAAACTTTGGTCATCACCAGGGTGGCTGCTAGTATTTTGGAGGAAGGCTCGTGAAGATCTTACTGGTAGGTTGTAAAAGTATGTATTAGTAGTCCTAGCATACCAGTCTCCATTGAAGTTCTCAGTGAAGGGAAAGCAATCATGGAATTCTTAGGCAGTGGCATTCAAACAAATTAGCAAGCATTAATATCACTACTTAAAGGAGCACCACACCTTCCTGTGAACATCGCTTCCTGGAATTACTGCCTCCTGGAATTACTCCTGTCTCCATGCATATAACATCTTGCTGTACCATCCCTCAAGTATTTTAATAACACCCAGCTGCATTCTGTGCAGGCGCTGGATGCTCAGTATTTATAAGGCATCTTAGGAGAAAACTGCAGCAGGGAGGTATTTTCCATCTGCATAATCTTGGTTTTCTGTATTATACAGAATGTACAGTCTTTCAGTTTAGAATTTGAAGATGAATGGGTAATTCATAGCAGTTTAATAATTCATGCGCAGAATAACAGCAAAAAATTTCAGAAGCTGCTTCTGACTTTGGGTGGTCAATTTGAGACACTTGGGTTTGGATTTGCTTTGTAAAAATTCTGAGTTCCCACAATCTCCAATCCACAGAGTTAAAATTGAAATGCCCCAAGTCAGAAGACCACTTTAGCATATGCTCATATGCTCATATGCTCATATGCTTTTATTTTGCTGTCATTTTTTCTTCTATTTTTCTGAAAAATCCTCAGGCAACAGCTTGCTAAACCACAAGTTGTCCTCTAATCCAGCAGTTTCCAAACTTATTTGAACTAACAACACTGAAAACTCCTGCCAGTGCTCCAAAATTTAGTCCTGCTGTGGGAATTGCCCAGGAGCCAGAGGTACTTCCATCTGGCTGGAGGTTGTGATGGAAGACAGAGCCTGTATGTTACTGTAGGCTCCAGGGATGGGCTGTAACCAATGCTAGTGTGGGTTTAGGACCAGGTGACTTAGGACTATCCATGTATCAACTCTCACTTACAAGTCCCATCCTCACCATAGCCTTAGTGACTGTGCTTCTGTGGAGCACAGTGGGAAAATCCCAGGACAGGTGATTTATATTACATCCATGCAAATAAGCCTAGAAAATTTGAGATGTAACAAAAGTTACTAACTAGCAATGCAAAAACCAGTATTCCATATTCACAGAAAACAATAGATGTACCAAAAATTACTGCAGTGGGAAAGTGCTGTTACACCTTTAAATAAAAAAAAAAATGAAACAACTTGACAAGAAAATGTCTATACCGAACTGAAGTAAAATTTTTCCATAGAGGCTTTTTGCTCTGGGTAATTAATTTAAGACAAGCTGGGTCTGATTTTCCAATGTGCCGAATTTCTGCAGCTTTCAATGATTTCACACTGAGATGCTCAAAATCAAACCAGTAAGTATAGCAGTAAATGCTTGTAATAGTGCTGGTTCTCCAGCCACCCCGTCTGAGGAGCAGGACCACTATCCCAGTGGAGACCCCTTGAGATGAAGGCTGGATACTTATACTTTGTAACTTGTACCCTCTTCTTAAGACTTGAGTACAGCTTCCTTTTGGTTTTGCTGCCTGGGTCCACATTCTCACAGTGGTGGAGGAAAGTGTATGGTATGTGTGACAGCCTATGCAGACCATGACTACATATAGTACTGCTGAGGAACGTACCATATAGTTTCCATGCCTAAAAAGCCCACATAAAGCAAGTTGCATGAACACTGGAAAAGCACAGACTGCCCTCTCCTGAGGCAGTGGACTTGTAGCTTCTGCCCAAACCCTCTGATATGTCCCCCCCTGATGGGGTTCACATAGTGAATTTTAATTGTCATTTTAATTACAGCCACTTTCTCATGGAAAATCACTGCACTCACAAGCATCAGGTAGGTGAAGAGGAGCCTCAGGTGTGTCACCCAGTGCTTGGGGGAAAACTTAGCAGGCACCTGCAGCTTATCACTTTTTCTCTTCCTATGGCACTGCCAACTGTACTGAGGGCACCCTGATGAGATACAGGTATCATTTCCCAGACATGATATTTGCCTGAAATGTAAGGAAATGGCATTTTACGGTCCTCTGCAATGAGGATAGCAATAGCAAGAAGGGAAGGTATATAGAAAAGGAAACCTTATCCAGCAGTTGGTTTATTTTACATTTGGAGAAGTATCAAGAACAAGAGTTACAACAGACAAAACTGCTCATAGTAGGCATAATATAAAAGGCTCTCATTTTTCATGTGAGTACACAAAGGACATACTTGATGAGACAAGTTGTCCACTTTCTTCAGTAAACCATTTATAAAATTAACTAGCTTCAGATGAGCATGCCAGCAACTGCAGCAGGTTGTTACAGACAACTTGCTCACAGGGAAAATTTCTTCCTAATCCACAGACTCTTTTATGCCCTGAGGCATATGAATTTACATCCTTTCTCAAAAGTCTTGGAATCTTTTTTGCTTTGTTTTTCTGCTCTTTTATTGCAATAACTGTGGATATTTATTGCCCATGAAAGTTCAGTATTACAATATTATGTAAAAGACTTGTACATAAATATTTGCTATTAATTTTATCCAGAAAATGAGTACAGGTGTAATGTAAAATGATGTATTTGTTCATACTATTAATGGTCTGACACTAGCAATACACTGTATTCTATACATGTTAGAGTTTTACTGCCTTTCTGTATGAGCAGAAGATAAAAATTATATGTATGTATGCAAATGATGAAGAGTCTAGACCTGTGCTAAGTAATTTCCCTGTGCTCCTTTACTTTGTCCACTTCAAGTGACAGCCACTGAATATTAAATGGTTTTCAGTAAAAAATCTGTAACCTAGAATGAATCCCTACCGGATAATTAGAGTATCTTGCACATAAAAAATAATTGTGTGTCCCACACTCATGAAGAATCCTCCACAATTGATCTGCATCCCTGGAGTGGCAGGTCAAGCTAGATCTTTAATGCCCATGAGGTGTAACGTTCAGCTGAGAAGCATCAGTATGTCACACTGCTCAGGGATATATCCTTCCTCAATCAGTATGGTTTACTGCTCAGTGCAAATTGTGCTGTACTACTTTTTGCACTACTGTTCTTCATGGTACCGACTCCAGCATGCCTTCTGCTTTTCTATCCTGGCAGTCCACCCCTCCTCAGCAGCACTTGGTCTAGGGCAAAGTGTGCCTTCCCCTATCTGACAACCTACATTAAAAGCTCTATTTTCACTAAGGCTTTTAATGCTCATTTGTTGTAGACAGAATTTTGTTCCAGCCAAATCTAGTCCTAAGTATTTCCAGACCTTCTTAAATCTTTAACTTACACAATAGCTTTTAGGACAAAATAAGCCTTATTGCTAGGCCTTTGGTCTAGTAGAAAACTGGGCATTCCTATTCCAAAAACCACATGCTCATAAGAGTAATACACTGAGCATATATCAGGGTATCCTAATTCTCAGTACCACTTCTATCTTGCTCTCAAATATGTCCCATCACAGTCACGGGACTTTCAGCTCAGAGCATGAGCCAGGCAAAAGCAAGTGTTCCCTTGGTCTGCATTGTAAAAATGCCCCAAAAGAAACAACCAAAACCACAATAAAAAATAACTTTGAGTTTGCATTCTCAAAGAAACTCTTTCCTATCAACTAATGGTCCAGAACTCAGGAAATCTAATGAACTGTGATATTGATATTAATTGTTGTTATTCCTACGTATTATATAGACACCTAATTAGGACTGCCTTCACAATATAGTAAAGACTAAACAATAAGAGACTTGTAATCCACAAAGGACACACATGAAGGACAAAGGAGATAAAAAGAATTACTATCTATCTCATTGATTTTAAGATCACAAACTGAGGTAGAGTGCTGAAATACTTGTTTTTTTGAGCCATTGACTTGGGTAGTCGGTTTTCACACCCAGTGATACACATCGAGCTCAACATGTGGTACAAAACCTAAGGGTCATTGTTTTTATTTGTTTTCGTGTTCACTTCAGGATCAACATTTCTCAGACACTTCAATACTGGGGAATGATTTTCCTATCCTGTGTAAAGTTCTTTGTGTTTCAGCTTCACATGGACGTGACTGTGAGACCAGCTGAAATGTTTCATCAAAAGTAGAAAGCGAAAGCCCCGGAGTCACTGCTCAGCCATTTGTCAGCCATGTAAGAGGTGGGGTTTCCTGCCAAATCAAGCCTAAAGGGACTGTTAGTCCTGAAGGCACATAACACGTACGGATAGGATTAATTCCTCTTTGCTAGTCAGAAAAACTTCCTCAGTGCAGAGGTATGTACCACTGGAGATCAGCTTACTCCATCCTAACGGAAACACACAATCATCCTCTGGAATAGCCTAATATCTTGGCCTAATGCATTTTAGATGTCTGTTTTATTTTTTTGTGCTGACTGCCCTGTCCCCATAACAACCGCTCATCTGTCTAGGGTGGTTCAGGGAACCTTCCTGTACCAAACCTCACCCATTCCAAGGCTGGGGAGTCCAAAGTTAAGAAAACATAAACTGCTTCCTCACATCCTGGAAGTTAGGTGCAGTTTTGCTGTAGATACTTTACAGGTAGTAACTGAGCTATTGTGAGCATGATAGAAACTGATGTATATACTTAGAGGATGACAGAATATTTCTTAATGTAGACTTTTTTATGATGCAAAATACTGACTCTATGAGAACATGAAGCTGCAATTTATTTACGTCTTTAGTTTGTTTATAAAAAATACCTTATGCATATCCTTTACAGCAGTACCACTTTTAGTTCACACATATAAATTATCTACTAACTAGCATGCACCCACAAATTTGGTTACATCCATGTTAATGATAACAAATACTACAAATTGCATCCTCTGAAGGTTTGGGTTCACAATGGGATCAGTCCTGAGGATTTTTCATGATGCTTCTAATACCATAAATATTCAGTAAAGAGTAATAAAAAGGGAAAAAAACTGTCGGCGTCTTATGGGAGTCTCTCTTCAATTCTTTGCCTGTAGTGCATTCCTTGAACATTGCTGTAGCAAGTTTTATCTACATGTTTATCTATCTGCCTACACCAGAGCATATATTGACCAGGATAGTATTCCCTACCTATATCTAGCTTTTTCCTGGCTCTAAATCTTCATTGTTACCTAATCCCTTGACAAGCTCTACAGTGTTCAACTCCTAGGTGCCTTGGTACTACAGTACACAGATTTGCATATAGCTAAATCACCCCATGAAAAATTCCCTTGGTGCCCATTTCCTGCTTAAACTGGTGATTAAGTACCTCTGTCTACTACAATTTGAAAAGCATCAGCATGTTCCTGGGTGTCTATTTCAGCTGGTTGAAGAAGTAATTTAGTTTTCGTGGGAAACATCAAAATTTCATTGTTTTTCCCCTCTGATGTTCCCCATGCTGTTTTGTTTTTTTCTGGAATAAAAGAGAGCAAAGCCATTTATTTCAAATGACACTATCAAGAGTAATAAAAAAGGATGGGGGGTGGGATGGCTGTTCCTTCTTTTGGAAAAACAAAAAAAAAATTACACACCACAATTAGCAAAAGAATGT
>JANHGB010009551.1:0-30126 GCA_026283785.1 Coracopsis vasa | reverse complement strand
CAAACAGTGCAGAAGCAGTCACTGAGAATTTCGGCTGAAATGATTCAAGTTTATTAAGTAGAATACTGCAATATTAGAAATTGTAACATGAATTTCAAAGAATAACTGTGACTGTTGTCATTTACCATGGATGTTATTCCTTTTCTTTTTTTCCATGGGACCAGCGTTTTCAGATGGTCTGCTAAAATTTGAGGACACTTTTTATAGCAAATGTGATGACACGTTGTCATATGAGGTAGCCACTGAGGCATTTAGGATTAATGGTATCAGTTGCCAGTTCTTCCTAGGGAAAAAAGAAAGATAGCAGCTGTATTATGTGGTAATGTCTGACGTGAATCTGAGCAGGACTTGACTTAAAACCGGGATAATGTAGAAATATTTTTTTTCTTTTGCATCTTTATTTTAAGTGTGCAATGCTGGTATAAACCAGTTTTGAGTTAGCCTTCAAGTACGGATTGGCAGTGCACTTGGAAAGCATGTAAAGAGCTATGACTGATGACACTTTAAAATAATTTAAAGTTTGGACAGTAGCTGAAGCTCTTCCAGTTCCTTTTTCAGAGCATCAGTTGCAAGAAAATTTGGGTTAAGTGGGAAATGAAAAGATTTTTCTTGAAAGGTGGGGGCAAACCCCATTTATTTCCAGTTTCTATAAATCAGTAACAGTTACAAGGCAACTTAATTTTTTCCTGGTTCCGTTCTAAGCAAGGAAATCTTTTGCGTAGACAGTGCCCTACAGAATTTTGAATGGAAAAAATGAGTTAAGTGGGTTATTTTTTCCCCTTTTGACAGGGAGAGCATGCAAACTCAGTCTAGTTAGCAGGCAGATTTGGAGGGTGCTATTTCGGAAAGCATTGCCATTTTCACTTTTACTTTCCAGATCTATATTCAGCTAAATCAACATTTTGCTAAAATGTCGTTGACATTTATCTTAAGAAAATATATCAATAATTTTGGACTTCCTGTTTTGAGAAGGTGTCAGATTTGTAATTTTTGGTTGTGGCTCTATTGGGGTAAAGTTTACAGTAGTCACATGGGACTATTAAATATAAACATAGTGTGAACTGAAAAATATCATGAGACTTGGTACTCTTTTTCTTTTTTTGCATCCTAGCCAGTATTCAAGGTGGATTTATTTTGTGCTTGCTGGAGATGTGCTCTCCTTCAGCTTTCACGTATTGCTGGATTTAGGAAGACAATATTTTTTTTTCATTGCAGTGCTAAAGAAGCATGTGGGCTAGGCAGGGATGGGAGGCTTGAGTCTGCATAGCAATCACAGACACTTACCTAAGTCAGTTCTGGCAGATAGCTTGAATAAAATGCATTCCTTTCCCAAAAAAAAGGAGCCTAGCTCATCCTTGCCTCAGAGGTGTGTCTTAAAATCATGACACTGGAATCATTCCCATGGTCAAAAGAGCATCGGAAAACCTCTGTGTTGGCTGACAGTAAAGGAAGTCTCAGATGTTTAGCTCGCACATGGATGCATACACTGTACTTGTTTAAAGATAGGTGAGAGGAGACCGTCTTTGCTGAAATCCTGGGAGAAGCGTGTCCTGGCCCTGCAGGATTTGATGGTGGTGAGGAAGGAGCAGCAGCTTCTGTGGGCTCTTCTCTTGGCTTTCGTTATTTGGCATTTGACTTAGCCCATGTGTTGTGAGAGCGAGCATCCCTTGCCAAGCTGTAGTTTCTTACATTAGGGAGAGCACCAGGACCTTGGTGGTTTGGTATAAAAGCCCTCTGTGGGCACAGCCTGAAGTCCATCAGCAGAAATGAAAAGTACTTGTACTTTCAGATCCCTCCCAAATATTAATGAAGTTCTACATGTGTGGCTTTTGTTGACATGTCTTTTTCCTTGCCTTTAAAAAGCTGTGGGTGCTGGAGTGTCTTGCACCAGACCCAGAGGTAGCTAGGGGTCCCACGTCTAGGGTGACTCCTTGGGTGTTACTGTGGTAGCATAAATAGAAAGGTGAGGGTAGCATGAAAAGTTTTCTTTTTGTATCAGTTAAATACTAGGAATATGAAAACAGTCAGTGGAAATGTTCTTGTTGTGTTATACAATGTTAAAATTAATTCAGCAAACCTGAAAATTTTTGTCTGTACCAAAGAAGCTGTAAAAGTAATTTTTATAGGGGGAGCAGAAGCGAGACACGTGCTGCGGCAATCATTTGATATGCTCTAAACCAGTAATTCCAGTCGGAGTTCATCAGACGTTACAGTATTTTTGATTTAAAAGTTGAGCAACTAGACCACAGCTTTTATGGATCTTGAAGATTAGAAACTGTGTCAAGTACAGGAACTGTGTCCTAAAAGCATCTTGACATTGCTACAAGTAGCGTAGAAGCAGCAGCGTGAAGCCATGAAGCAGCAGCCATGAAGCCACATTTAACCAACATGTAAGTTGCAAAGACTGTGCAGGTTTTCTGCCTGGATCTACAAGTTTTAATTTAGACACAGAAGCTGAATTCAATTTGTTCACCCAGTTTGTAATATGAGCCCTGTTTTTGGAGACCTGTTTAGTGCTGTATGTCTAATAGGAGGCTTCCAGCTTGAAACTGAGCTCTTGGCCTAGACGTACTCCTAAACCATTGAATTGTTATGCTTTAGAACTGTCATCCTTGCTCTTGGTACCTGATGCAGGCTTTCCTAGCTCTCTGTACAGCAGTCTTCCGCCTAAACGTGAAGCCCCGTGATGAGTGGGGGATTTAATTATTTATATCATAGGCTAGAGAACATATCAGGTACCTCTGTAGAGAAGCATGTAAAATACGGTTTAAGTCTGCAATGACTTAGTGAGAAGGCTTCGAAAAGTGCATATTTGAAACCTTCATTGAAGAGGGAGGCTGCATTTTGAGTTCAGCGCCATCCCAAAGGATGATTTCAGATGGTGGCTGATTCTGTTCAAAGTCTTTAGCTGTTGGTGGATGTGTTGGCATTTCAACAGGTAGCAGAAGGAGTGTACTGCAAATTCAAGTGTGGGCAGGACTTGGTGAAATGTGGAGAAATAAGAGATCTCACCATGGGATCAAATTGTAGATTCATTGATTTGAAGATCAGAAGAATGCGCTATGATCATCTAATAATTTTAACTAATGGCATCAATAGAATATCACCTTGGTCTGCATGAAGCAAGCATGGTCTCTTGGAGCAGGAACATTTTGTGAATACACGGTTGCAAGGTAAAAAACTTCATCATGTGATGGGGCATCAGTCTTTGGTAAGCTGTTCAGTGGTTATAATCACTCTAATGTCTGTGCATTATTTGTACCCTGAATTTATCCATATATTTGGCTTCCAACCACTTAACCTTGTTATACCTCTGTCTCTTAAGTGAGCGGTCAACTAGTCTCCTGTCAATTCCTTCTCTGTCTTCCTTCTCAGAGTTTGCATAATTGAACAGTGTTTTAATTTGTGGCTGTTGAAGAAGGTGAATTCATTTAAATCATTTTGACTTTAAAGTAGCAGGCAAAGAAACTTGATTTAAACAATCAGTTTAAATCTTGGGTGGTTTCTGCAGTTTTCACTGATTTTACAGTTCCTGGTGATGTCAGTCGGGTAAGTGATGTGTAGCGTGCTGATGTGCAGCAGCCAAAATAGTCTTTATGCAGAGAATACTCAAGTTTTTAGCCAAGAGAATGCATTGTGTGCATACAAAGTTTGTGGAGTTCTGCTCATTTACTGAGTTTTAATTTCTGCACACTTAATATTGCAATATGGCTGATGGTATTTCTTATTTAGTAGATGATTTAATTTTACTCTTGACTGTCAGCTACACTTAGAAATTGAAACTCGTAAACTGTAGAGAACGTAATTGAAGCAATTTTTATTAATATATTTATTTTTAATGTGCCAGGTTACTTAAAAAATCTTACTAAAATGTATTCATGTTTCAAACTAACTTTTAATAAAGGAAAAGTAATATTTGGTTATTAAGAGAAACTCACAGTTTCTGTTCAAAATATCCTTGAGAGTTTTACAAGTACTAGGTATTACCCTTCAGCATATGATTAGATTTAAAAAAATAGAAGAGGAAAACACATCTATCTAACTTCTTTTGCTCCCGGTAGATTTTTCAGTTTCTGAATGAGCTAATTATTCGTCTGTGGTGATTGAGTAAGCTGCGAGAAAGATGATATTCTGTTATACACCTGCTTATTGATTAGTTTACTACATTTCAGTTTTGTATAATCCATGATTTTTATCAGGTTAGTAGTTTCTTTGGAAGTTCAGCAGCAAATTTGTACTGCTTGAGCATTGATGAAAAAGGGAATGTAAATGGGTTTCTTAATTTCAAATTAATTTTTTAGAGTAATTTAAATAAGAGTCATAATTTTTCATTAGAACTTATAATAATGTTACAGAAAAGGGTCATTTTTTTACCAGACAGGTTTTAGAGCACTGTTGGGTACTCTGCTTCTTCTGGAAGTATTAAACATTGCTAGAAGATAGGAGTAGCCATCTATTTTCATTTTGTGAAACTGCCTATGTAAATAACTTTTTCAGATATTTCACTTAACTGATGACACTGACGCCCCATTTCTCAGGTGCCTTTTTGGGCATGTCTATTCAGTGTATTATATCTAAAGTATGAAATAGGATGCTCGTTGGCTAGAGGTACCAGCTGAGCAGAATCACCCGGGCTCAGTGTTTGGCATGCTTACCTTGTGCTGCACTTCCCAGATCTTTCTGTCTCTTGTTCACTGTTTTTTATTCCTATGTTTTTGCAGGGTAATTTCAAATTTAATAATGCTATTACTGGGATACTTTATTCCCTCTATCTCCGCTCCCCCAAATGTTGTTCATTAATCATACCAGTTTTAAAAGAGTGAGTAAGGATTTCGGGTGATTTTGCTGAGCTTTGCGCAACTCGGAGAAGTTGTGCTCTTTCACAGTGATCTTGTCATTGACGTCCTACTGGTACTTGAAAAACGAAAGCTCTTCCATGTAATTATTTAATTATGTAATTATTTAATCCTTTTTTGGAGATTTTCTTCCATGCTTACATATATACTGCTCTATTTCCTCAGCCTTCTGGAGGAGGTACAATTATGTAAATAAAGTTTAATTTCTACATATTCTGACTTTAAAACTGTGATCATAGGCAACCTTGTTTTTTAAGGAAACCAAACTAAAGATGGGCCTTTCTCCTTACTTTCTCTGTCTTCTCCCTAATGTCTTGAAAAAGCTGCTAAATACCAAAGCAAGATTATTTTGTTGCTTTGGGGTGCGGTGGGGCAGCTTTTTCATTGTTTTTCATCAAAACTTTTTCATAGTTTTGTTCAGTGTGATAACTGCATTTCAACTGGTATATCTCATGGAGCCAGGCAAAACGGTGTAGATGCAGAGTCATCAAAAACCGGTACCCCTGGAAACATGATTCCCTTCCTCCCTCTCAGAGGGAAAAGGAAGTTTGTTGGCTGTGTCACATTCTTTTTCAAGTTGACGTATCTAGTGCAGATCCTGTGAGAAGGATCAGGGCTGGGAACAAGGACCATTGTGTGGTGTAGCCCCATGCAGCAAGTTGGAAAGCTGAAAAGTGGTGTTCAGATGGAAGGGTTTTTAATGCTTCAAGCTGCCTCAGAGGAAAGGGAACCAGGTGAAAGCACTAGAAATACGTTCAGGCATGAGAGAAACTGTCTGCCAAAAGAGCATCTCCTTATGCTCTTGGTAAGTCCAAATGAGTGTTTACTTATCCAGGTTTTAAAAAAGCAAAGTGAAATACATTGTAAAGCTGATCTTAAACACAACACATACACCACTACTGCAAAACTAATTGGTCTGTGGGGAAATACCACCTGTCTAAAATCCCATCGACCTCTGGTCACTTGTTATAGTCCCAGCATTTGCTTCCGTTCCTCTTCCTGACAAACTCTTCTCCAGTGCACACTCTGGTGACTTGACTTAAGCTTCCAGTGGAGTGCTTGAAGTAGGCTCGTGCATCCTTCCATTGGGCTTGCTGCTGTTTGTGATTTTTATGTTCTTTATGAACCACCAGTTTATAATGAAATAGCCCCTTACAGTCCAGCAGTGGTGTGTGAGGCTCATGAACAGCTCTCCATGGAGCTTTTGAACTTTGTCTTGTGAGTACAGTTCTTCTCATGGCAAAGAAGAAATGCAAACCTAAAGCTTTTGCAGTCATTAACTTAAAATCCTTTCTCTGAAAAGGCTAATGATGATTTCATTTTTTACTGAAGTGGAGTTTTTAGATGTTGTTTGCTGCTCTTCACCAGTAATGTTGCTCTTGCTTGTCCATGCAATGTCTATTAGCCTTTTTATTTTATTTTTTACTTTCAAATTGCCTTTTTTAATGCAGAATTACTTTCTGCTGCACGCAATTCTAAATGTAAAAACCAGCCATCCCTTAATTTATATTTTCATGTTATAGATGACGTAGCATGTTACAGGTCCCTGGAGCCCTGAGTTTCTGCTGAAGATTTATTGCAGCGGTTCCTGCAAACACTGCGGTGAAGCAGTAACCCCTTGGTTTCTGGGTCGGTGCCATAGACAGCTGGAGCTGCATGTGGTGTCTTGGTGTTGATCTCTTGCATTACCTTTGGGAAAACCTGTGGTACCTCACAAGTTGCCATGTAGGAAGTGACTCTATTTCTTCTGTTTAGGTCAGGTTGTCAGGTGCCTTTTGTGTCCTGATCTTCTGTACCTGGCACATCTGAGGTTTGAGGTGACCATGACTACACTTGCAGTCTAGCAGGAGGGTCCTTGGGTCTTTCTTCTCCTTGCACTCTAGGTGGGGGCTGTCTTGATAAATTTCCGTGTGTTTGTTCTGGCTCCAGGATCTTGGGAGAGTGTTTCTACTCTTTCTCATCTGTTTCCCAGTTTGAGTCTGTGCGAGTTGCCCTTCTCTTGGGTAAAGGCAGGTTTCAGGGGAGAGAAACTACTAAATGAAGGGGCAGGGAGAGGACACAAGTGGTCCAGGAAAAGTAAATGTGTGGGTCTGTGTTTCATTAGGAACTGGTGGCAGAAAGAAAGCCTGTTTTTGCTCAGTAACTTAAGAACTTTGAAAACTATTGGCTACTGAATATGCTTTCCATGCAGCATGGATTTCTCTTATTGCAGCACTAGTTATTACCCAATGAAGATCTTGTCCATTACTGTTATCTTAGTCATCAGCTCTGGAATGACATTTCTAATACTGCAGACAACTTTGAGATGTTTTGTAAGGCAGAAGCTGGTTTTAACTGCTTGCCACAGGATTAATGTAGCGAATATGATGCCTGGAAAGTTGTAAGAAGTGTTTCTGTTGTAATGGTTTTTGTTGTATGAACAATCCTCTCTTGTAATGTCAAAAGAGTCTCCTGGCTGCTCCTTCTAGATTTGTTGAGAAGCTGCGGGTTTGTTCCATGTGTTGTTTTTGAATGTGGATCTTTGCAGGTTGCAGATTTGAGCTGGATGCAGTAAATTTTCTTAGAAAGTCCATGATTTTGTCTTGATGCCAGTTGCATCAGGAGGAGATTGAGGTGCTTCCTTAAAGGGCTGATGTTGCTGTGTTTACCCTGAGCCACCAAAGAGCATCTGTGTCTTGCCCAGTGTTGAGTTTCCCTAAGCAAACAAAATGCACCATCCTGAGGAACTTTGGGTATGTGTTTTCTGTATTAACAGTTGTTGAGGGCATCTTGTAGGTAGATGTGAGAGCGCAACATGCATTTTTCTAGTCTGGATTCTCCTAGTGAAACTTCAGAGCCTTTGGTTTTCAGCTAGGATGTTGGGACACATAATGTTCTTTATATAATTTAAAAGCACATTACCCAGCTTTTTGGAAACAGAAGTCTGACAGAACTTCTGGCAGACAGGAAAATGGCTTATTTTTGTTGCTTTGATCTGTTTTCACTGTGCAAGAGCACAAAAATACTGTTACAGGCATTTTGTTTTAAAGTTTTATGTCTTCACATTAATCAAAGTGGAGTTTATAGATTTGATATTTTTACTAACTGTCACGCTCTACTTTTTTCTCCTCTGTTCTTCAGATAGAGATATTATGTCATTGCTGCTTTGCTGATAATCTTGCTTTTTCCAAAGATCCCATCAAGAAAATTACTTGGAGTATATTTTGTTCTCACCATTATTTTGTCTGCAGGATGCAGTAAATTAAGTCATGCCTTAAATTGATTTAAACTGTCAAGTAAGAGAAATAATAGAAAAAAATCATGGAAGGAGCGTTCTATTGCAACATGCTACTTTACCCCTAGATTTGGTCTTTATCGTCATTAACATTTGAGCTTTACCATAAGATGCATAATACATTTTTGAAGAGGGTGGCGAGATGTGTTCAGACCTCCATAGGTGACGTACTGGCTGGTAACTTGGAAGTCATTTAAGAAGCACCTCATTTTGCTCATGCAAAATGAATGTAATGCTGTTTACCCTGGACACTTTGGGACCTGACATTGGGGAAAAATATGTAGAAAAGCTGAATAATGCAAGTTATTATATGACATGCTTCAGAAGTCTAAAGTCCACAAGGGTTTCTGTGGAAGCTACGTACGTTGCTTCAGGTGCTTCCGCAGGCTGGCAGATTTTTTTCCTAAGATGTGAGGAAAAGTGTAACTTCTTTCTTTTGTCAGACTGCAGATGACTTCTGTGAGCCCTGTAGCTGTGAAAAGTATATTGAAGGAGGCTGTTGCAAGAAGTATTACCCACTTGGTTTCCTTGGAAACATGAAACATGATTTACAAATATTGACTGGAGAAAGCTGCAGCTTAGAGGAAATCCTAAACTGTTGGTTCAGGCTTTTAAATTAATATAACTAAAGAGTTTAGGCTGTATTGAAAGTCACTGCATGTCCGTGAAGCAAAATTTGTAGTCATTCTGTCTTGCTGTGTTTCTTGGTGTGATAGCCAGTTCTGGATGCTGGAGAACTGGAGAGAATCTGTGAGAGTTACACTGGATAAGGAGTGCTGAACTGTGGTATCCCTGGCTACAATTTCACCTGTGTTGAACAGCCCAGCTCTCACTGGAGTTAACAAATAAATGCTCCTAAAAGTCAGGTTGTTCGTACCTGACTTGCAACTGATGGACTGCAATCTGAAATGTTTTCTTCTTGGTGGAGTGTAAAATTGTCATTCATGTCTTGTGTGTATGTTTCTAAACATTGGAGGGTGTTTTGAATGTTCTTTGTTATGCTTATGCAGGAGATTGTGTGATAAGCTTAAGTAAATTACAGTTACTGGGTAACTTTTATTGTGTAGGAATTTTCATATGGACTTATTTTTAAAGGCTGCTGATCATAATTTGGTCTTCCTGGGCTTGTTAAGGTTTTCAAAACGTAAGCTGCTTTATCCCTGGAGCATGGTGGTAGATTATCCTGAAGTTGGTGTTGGATTCATGCTGGGTGAGGGATAGTGGTGAAAAGGGGCATCCATATGGGATAAAAAGTATACAATGGAGAGTTGTGTACATGTTATGAGTGCCGAGTTGTATACAGAGTGGATAAAGATGGCTTCTGTATACTCATTAGTGAGGAACAGGTCTTGCTTCAGTTATCTAACCAAGGTGCTGCCAGCTATGGTTTTATTTGTTCTTTTCTTGGTGTCAGTGCTGACTTATGTGGTCAACATTGCCATCCATCTCCTGTGGTGCCTGTCCCTGTGTCACTCCTACTGCTTCCACTGTCAGTGGACTGGATTGGATCAAGAAACTGCCCTAACTTATAGGGTTTTACTGATTTATTCTTAACTTGGGTTAGTTTCCCGGTTCATCTCCCAGAATAGCTATGGCTGTTCAGGAGTAGGCCAAATGGTTGGAGGCCACCAGTGCTGCTGGAGAAAAGCACCTTTAGCTGCTCCCAGAGTTGGGAATGTGGCAGCCTTAATGTCCCCAGTGCTTTTAATCCACAAGAAAATCTCCAGAGCAGAGATGAGATCTTGGATTTCCCTGGGCAAAAGCCTATCCCATGTGTGTTTGTCTGCTGGCTGTAGTGCTGGTTGTTTCACAGCCATGAGAAGACAGCAAGGCACAGTTTTTAAGGAGAAGTGATGTGTTATGATGAACAAATGATGTATTTAGAAAGAACTTGAGCATGAAAGCCTGTGCTTCTGTTTTAGACCTGATAAGACACTGTTTGTTAAACCACTGGATTTTTTTCCCCAAAATGTATTACATGCTTTATGCAAAATATTATTACTCCTTGCAAACTGTGCCTTGCTCTGTGATTGTAAAGGTATTTATGGTGAGTGACCTAAGGCAGCCTTACATGGCTACATTAATTAGGGCAGGATGAATCTAGGTCTGCCTATGTGTGGGGCTGCAGAAGGATTTGACACTGAAGGAAGAGGTGGGATGCAGGCAGGCTTGTAGGGATCAGGTCCTAAATGTCCAGAGGCAGTGGTAGTGTAGGCAAGCAAGGACCACTGAAACCTGTTGGTTGGTGTGTCACAGGTAAGACAGCTACATCTTTATGTCTTGTGGAACTTAAATGTTGAGAGCAAATAGGAGACCACAAAAGCCCTCCATGCATAGGCCAAGAGGTGCTTCGTTTCTCATCAAGCCATTTTAACTGAGGAGAAAGACTTTGTTTAATGCTTACGTGAATGATGATAGCATCCTGAAGGTTACAAAGATGTTTGTCTCTGATGTGGGCTCTAAGGAAGGATTCGGCTGTATTGTTTTTCAGTGACTGGTTCAAGCAGATGAAGGCAGCTTGCTCTTGACTTGCCACCTGCAATAGCTATGGATCACAGGCTGTGAGATGGCAGAAAGAGTAATGAGTGGGAGAGGGGAATCGGAGACCTATGGAAAGAGGGAAAGTGCATGTGTAGAAAAGACAAGTAGAAAATGTCAGTGATACAGAATTCTGTGAAGACTCCTGCTGTTGGCAACTCATGTACAGAAATGTTAAGCTGAAGAGGAGGTCAGTAAATGGGGGGAAATAAAAAAGGTTTTGTGATTGGTGTATGCAGAAGGAAAGCTGAGTAAGGGAAGTGCTTGCTGAGTCTTAGGGTAGGGTGTGTTTGCTGCTTTTAAAGTCCAAACAGAATCAAAGCATAAGGTAGAGTTTTGTGTGGCTGAAAACAGAACAGCAGGTATGCAGTCATTTGTTGAGGGTTGTGAGCATGCATCTAAAAAAGTGAGTATGGTGGTTTAGGACGCCAAACGTGGATGCTAACAGAAAAAGAAGATAATTACATCAAATGAACTGTGGTTCTTCATGTAACCAAACAAACTACATGGATTACTGCAAAATTGGTCAAGATGGGAACAAGGACTGGCAGCATCAGAGTTCTGCTAAAATTGTGATTGTTTTTATGTGAAGCCATTGTGCCAATACAAACTGAATTTCATACTGCAGGATTGATCGGAAGATAAATGCCTCCAGATTAAATCTGGAGAGAAGTTCCTGCTTTTTACTTAAACTTGGAATAACTGCAGTGAAGGTATATAGAGAATTCTCAGAATGCGAGAATGAAAGATGGAAATATATAAGATGGCAGTGTGATGTTGCTTTTATTTGAAGAGACAGGATTATTCTGGGTACTTCCATTTCATAATATGAGTGTCTTCTGAATATCACTCATTTTAAGTCATTAGAATAGTGGCCATATAAAGTAAAGTATGCAGTCTCTAAGGCTGCAGTTGGGAAAAAATACCCCTTTGAACCTATTGCTCTTTTCCAATTTTTTTCTGATTTTCTAGAGTGTGAGCAGTAAATTGGTAGTTAAAAAGCCTCAATCCTGTAGGAACATCAGGGGAACTTCAAAGTGGTTTTGTGGCAGAATATTGATACCCTTTTCCACTTTAAACTCTCGTTGTTTCTAGCAAGTATAGGTAGATTTTGGAAATAGTTATGTGATATTTATTCAACTGTTGCTTGTATAATACTGAAGGCTCAGAGCATCTCTCAGCTTTGTGGTGGCTCCAAAGCAGCTTCAGCACAGCATCAGTGTCAATTCTCAGATATCTTGGCTCTTACCTTAGGTTGTACTGACTCCTGGGAGTAAGGTGATGAAAGAAGTGAGAGATTACATTAGTCACAAACAGAGGAATATCAATTCAAGTAGAAAGTGTGAGAATTTCCAACTGTCAGCTGGTTCTCTGACTGGGCATGAGAGCTACAAGGTGTCAGAGTTTTCTGAACAGAGCTCTTGAATTCTCTGTAGGCTGATGTGATGAAAGAAAGAGCGAGCTATTTCTGTTAGAGGAAAGATGGAGACTTCTGTCATCTCTGTGACAAGCCATTCTTCATGTTGATTCTGAAAGCAGCATTAGAAGTGTTCAGGGCCAGGTTTGATGGGGCTTTGAGCAGCCTGATCTAGTGGAAGATGCCCCTCCTTGGCAAGGGACTAAGTGATCTTCAAAGGTTCCTTCCGATCCAAACCATTCTGTGATTCTAAATGAGAGAAGTGGGTATATCCTTCTTACCTCCATGCTATATTCTTTGAATCAGAATTGTCTCTTTCGTGTTTTCCAGTGGGTGTTTGTCACAAAGGTGTCATTGCTGCAGACTGTCCAGGGAGGTTAGAGCCAGTGGGCAAATGGCTTCTTCTAGGAAAAGGAAGGGGTAAGAAAGAGATTTCGTGGTGGAATTGACAAGGCCCATGGAGTCTTCCTCACTGACTGGAAGGAACTAAGTATTCTGGACTTGCATGTCAGTTTTAGTTGGTCTGGATTCAAATCTGTACCCAATATGGCCACAAAGTACGTTCACTGAAGAGCAATATAATAGACTGGGCATATGTAAATGGTGAAGTTACTGTGAGAATAGGAAATACTGGGTTTAAGAGAGAAAGATTCATGTGGAAAAAGCTTGATTTAATGTACTCTAAAAAATGTAAAAATCTGAGATACTGGCAGGCATCCTTTTCAGTTAGCAAACTGTAGAAGCATGTCTGTGCAAAATGAGAAATGTGTTTGCTTGGCCAGCTTTTCTGAACTGAAACATGAAAGGTGTTGTGAAATGCTGTAGAATGTACAAATGAGCATGTTGTCAAGAAAATCACTTTGTAACAGGTGAAGGTTCCACACAGAATGCAGCTGGGGTAGCCATGTAAAAATGAGAGTGAAGCTGGTTGAGAACAGTTGGCCCTGTTTCCGAGAAAGATGACTTTCCTATATACGTAAGAACTTAACGCCATTCTCTGTGCTTGCTAGAGGCAGTTTATGCACTGTGATGCACCTCACTGCTTCACAGTGACTGTCCTAAACTTACAAATGTTGAGACTTAGGAATCTGGTCTTAATTGCATTGTTCTAAGTATTTCTCTGTGTGGTGGGATGAAATGGAGGTGGGAATGGAGAGTAGGGAGGAGAAGCATCTGCTTCTCACTGAGCTGAAATTGTGTTTTTTTTTCTGAGCTGAATCAGTCATAGAACTAAAGCGGGGGGAAGAGTTAGGGAAAGAGCAAGTCCTTGGAAAAAGCTGGGCAAGCAAGAAAGAAGAGCTGCAGGAACCAGTGGAGGACCAAAGGAGTCGTTCTTGATGTGGGGGTAATGGGAAGTAAAGTGGGCCATGGCATCTGGGGGCTTCCAAATGAATAGGAGAACTGTTTGGGTTTCTGCTTGCCAACAGGCTATTCAGGAGACTAACAAATAGTAACAGAGAAGACGCAAGGCCTGCAAGACCCAGGTACGCTCGCATAATACCAGGGAATAAGGTTGTACTTCTTCAGTGCCAGGGTATTGCCTAACTTCTATGTGTGGGGAATACTGAAAATATGCATTGGTGGGTTTTGTAATTCACAGCAGAAGAGCCAGTGCAGGGGTACACCTATACTGTTTGGGTGTAAGAACAGCTCTTTGGCCAGAGCTGTGCACCTCTGTAGTATCTGGCCCTTTTCTCCTGGCTGTCTTCCTGCTCAGGAGCAGAAGTAGCTCCATCCTTGCTGAGGTCTAGAGAGCATGGCTTTCTGAACCCAGAGGTTCTTGGGTGCTGGAGTGGAGGTACTGGACAAACAGGCAGAAAATTGTGGCATGGGAAAAAAAAAAGTGCGTTAATCTTGGGTTTACTGGAAGCTTAAATAGCAAAGCTCTCACTGTTTACACAGTAGTATCTATTAAAGAAAATCACTGCGTGTCAAAATCTAAAACAGCCACAGAGGGATTTTTTTGAAACGACTGTGCTTTAAAGTCAGGTCCTGTAATCTGCAAGCAGCAGGGGCATTGCATACTAGAGCTTTACTCTTGATGCAGGTGGGTGTCCGCTTCTGTCGCTAGCAGCTTTTTGTGTGAGGAGTGTGTTATTTCGGACAGTTTGCCTTGAATGTCACTGTAGCTAAACTAGTTGTTCTTTCACAGTTTCATCATATTGTCTGGATGTATAGTATTGAAAAAACATGTAGCTTGTAGACCCTCTGGGGGCCTCATTTGCTGACTTCTTTTCTTAGATACTTAAAGCTAACTTTTCTTCAGGGTTTTAAAGACTTGGTGCTTAGTGTAGTATAGATGGCTGTGCACATACAAATTGCTGATTTTCATAGTTTATCATTGTGCCTGGGTTTCAAGTTAAAAAAGTTGATTTACTTTGTTTTCCTTTGACATACTTTTAAATTTGAGCTGAGATTGCTTCCTCATCAGTAATAAAAGCGCAGCAGGTAAACAGGCCTTCACATTCCCATGTGTAACTGTGTTGTCTTAAAAAATGTAGGCGATACAAAAGGAATGAAATACAGACTCTAGTGTGTTGTCAGCTTTCATTTCATTGTGTAAGAGCATAGATAACTTCAATGCGAAGAAAGAAAATCCTGCAAAACAGGGAAAATACAGAATTCAGCACTGTTCATCTTGCCTGAGTATTATATGTAGAAGAAGTGGTTGATTCAAGCTTACATTTGCATCCTTTATAACACTTAGATGTTCCTTCTGTCTTTTTCCAGCTCATCTCTTTTAATTTGTATATTTTTTTTCTCCTTTGTTTGATGCCCTTTCTTGTTCGGGATTTGAAATCTAACCAGGTAATTGGGCAGCAGCCTTCTCCAAATTCACTTAATGGTGACTGACTACTTCCCTAGCCCTTCCTTCCCATTCTGGTATAAATTGAAGATGGAAAAGAATGAAAAGGAAGATAAAGACTGAGGAAGAGAAGGAGTGTAAAGGCTTTCCCTTTCCATCCCTGGTATGGGTTGCCTGGGAAATGGTTTCAGTGTTTATTCTTTTATTTGATTATTGATGATAATACTTGAGGGAGAATAGTATTCTTGTAAAGGTGCTGAAACTGGAGGTTATATTAGATTGGCTTGAGAGACAGTCTGAGTGCAGTGTAGAGATGCAGAGTTGTTTCAACTCATTTACTGAAATAGTAAAGTTAGCTTAAAAATTTACCCACAGGGTATCTGAAGTTGGGTACCCAAAATGTGTGTCTGCTTTTGAACAGTTCAGCTACTGGTACTAGTTTTCCTATTGAGACATTGAAAAATTATGTGCAAATGTTTGTTTACAAATGTAAGTTAGTTATAAGAAGCATTCTTTGTAGATGAGTATCTTTAAAAATTCTTGCATGAGTAACTGGAGACAATTATTATCCTTCCATATCTGGGAGTAAACTGAGAGGCAACCAGAGAAGCTAGTAGCATTGCATCCTTTGCCATTTTGCTCACAGGCATAAATAAAGCTTGGTTTAGTGTCAATGCCAAGGACACAGTAGTTACCCTTTTTCAGAAAGCGCTCCCTTCATTATCATCTGTACAACCTGTAAGTTGTATGAGATATATCTCACATCATATCACTTTAAGGAATTATGAATTTTACCTGGATAATGGTTTCAAACAGATGAAAATGTGATTCACGTTTTGACTCCTGCAAATTGTAGCATAGGCATGACAAGGACCTGACATCTCTGAGAGGCTGACTTTGGGGAGTATGTGATTTCTGTTAGTGATTCTACTAGAATGAAGTGAGAAAGAACAATTTTGATCTTTTTCTCCAGAGAGCAGCTATATGAACATTTACCGTATATGTGTTCAGTGCGTCTGTACCCTGTTAAACTGAAATTAGAAAAGTGAAGTTATAAAACTGGGTTTTTTTTTCTGTCTTGATACTGAATTATATCAGTGTAAAGTGCATCCAAATAGCGTATTGCTGTTCAGTAAGTCTTTCAGCAAGTGTATCAATACTATGATGAACTTACTGAGACCTTTCGTACAGGTTTGTTATAATTAAATCAGTACCCAAAGCACACTTCAATTTTGCTAACAGAAGTGTCTGATCAGAAGGCCATGGAGAATAACACAGTGTACATGGGTGGTCCCTTGGAGGAGAAGCCGATCTCCTCATTTGGGTCTATCCAAAGATTCAGTGACTGTAAATTGTTTAATCTGCTTGGAGAGCACAAAAGCTATTCAATTATGTTAATCAGCAGTTCTGCAGCATCACAGAGTTGAGCTGTACTTTTCTTGTTCTGTTGGAGAATATTGTCCATAAATGCATCATAAATGTTTCATTTTCAAAATATTTATACAAGCCCTGGTTATAGGTCAGGATCTGCTTATGATAGGTGGTCCACAAACAAACTCCTCGAAGCCTTAAAATAAAAGTAAGACAGCTGGACACAAGGGAACACATGAGAAAGCAATGAAGGGGATACTTAATCACAAAGAAAACAAGAATAAAATGAACAAGAAAACTGCCCAAAGAAGTCAAAACAAGTGAAAAAACAATCCAGGTCTTGGCACATCAGCACTGTGGAAAAGAAAGTTTGAAGGTGGACAGATCTCTTTTTTAAGTGAGTAGAAAATGCACTATATCATGTGTATATACATATAAAAATATTCTGTAGATACTGTATTATGTAAATACAGTCTTTTCTATGTGTTCCAGCCATCCTTCATTTGACTGTCACTGTGTTGTACAAGAACTGCCTTGCTCTTTTCTGGGTATTTGTCATTTCAGTACAACTGGTGCTTGCACAGCAAGCAAGCCCATAGCAGTGATGGTTCATTGCTTTTGCTGACCCTTTGCTCTTCTTGATCTACTCTTGTTTCTCCTTCGTACTCGGAAAGCAGCTCCTTGCATCGAATCTACCTGAGATGCGTCAAGATAACTTTTTCTTTACATTTTAAAACCCTTTGTTTGTGTGTCTGTGTGACATGTGTTGTATGCTTGTGTGATGGTGGTGTTTTTTGTTTGTTTGTTTGTTTACGGTTGTTTTAGGTGGTTTTGGTGTTTGTTTGGTTTTTTTTTAATTATTGTTTGGGGTTTGGTGGTGTTTTCCCCTCTCACATCCCCGTTCATTATGGCCATGCATTTTCCTTCTATTTCACCTTACTGGTTGGTATCCAGCCTGAAGGATACATGCATACAAATCTGTCTCAAATCTTTGCTCAAACTTTTTGTTTTTCAAGGAGACAGCTTTTCCCCTTTATTGTGTGCTGAGTATCTTCTTGGCTTCATGTCTTTCTGCTATGCCTGTCTTTGTAGACTTTGAGTCCTCCTGGGTAAGGACTTTATCTGGAGTTGGGCTTAATGATGGGTTCTCAAAAAAACCCAGCAACTCAGCAACCTGCTAATCAGTCCATCAATAAAAGCTGAAACAGATTTAAGATGGCCAGGGGCTGTGTGAGGAGGGGAGAGGATGAGGGCAGACAGCAAGTGCTTGAGGTGAGGACTTTGTTCCTTAGGTCCACTGAAAGAGGGAGAGAACTTCCCCCATGGCAGCCACTGTGCTTTTGGCATGCTTTTCATGCTGGTGCTGTAGCCTGCTCTGTAGGTGTGAGGGATGCTTGAAGACAGGATTGTTCCTACTGGGTTTGCAGCTCTCTGGGCAGGAGGGGAGGTTTTGGGGTGGCTGTGTCACAGGGAGGAGAGGGCTCCCAGGGCAGCCCTACTGTGCAGCAGCAGTGAGAGTTGGAAAGGTGAAATGTGATGCTGTCTGCTTGGCATCTGAGATTGAAGAAAAAGAAAAATAAAAAAGGCAGTGTTAACAGTTTAATGGCAGCCAAGAGGTTTTTGCGAAAGTCTGGTGAGTTTATGACATTGTTGATAATAGCATGCAAATCCTTATGCGTAACAAAGCTTTAGTAGACTATCAAGTGACATTAGCTACTGACACGGTGCTTAACTCTTATGCCATAACGCATATAGCTGAACAAGAAATGTAAAAGTAGGCTTCTTCAAGTCACATTTTTGGATGAAAATGCCATCAAAGAGGTTAAATGCTTGCCCTTTTTTGAAGTTTACCTTACTGCATGTGTAAGGATACCTTCAGGTGCGAGTGACGTGCCCAGGACTGACTCCACGGCCAAGGTGTTCTCTGTGATGTGCTGTGATGGCTTGGTCCCTGTGGTTCTATGATGCCGATGCCTTGTGTGCTGGAGCTCCCTGCATCCTGTGAAGCAGCCTCTGCGTGGCCACGCTTCAAAGCTTGCTCCTTCCCATCTGATTCACACAGCAGCTGAGGCACTGAAATTGAATCCTGCTGTGTTGGAAGTAAGGAAGAAAGCTGGTTGTGGACTGTTTTCATAGAAAACATTACACGCAAAGAATTTCCTCGGGAGCCCTGAACAGGATTTTGTACTTCCGTGCATCTTTGGGGGAGGGAGCAGGTGGGAGAGAAGGGAGGCCGCATCAGATATATGGGTGCCAGCATGTATTTCAGGGATCACTGGTATTTTCAGTGGCAATAACTGATGGCTTTGTTTTTAGATGCATGATTTGAAAATGGGGCAAACGAATTCCTAAAATTGCTCAGATAGTTTCAGAAGTAAAACTTGTTCTGGGGTAGATGGCAGCTTTGCTGCATCTCTGATTTTCACCTCCTGTTTTTCTCTGGTGTTCTTATGCGTGTCTGTAACTTCAGTGGGAATTAAAAAGTTGGAAAAGTTTGAAGTCAAAACTTTTCCAGAGCATGACCTCTACTGTCTCGGGCATGAGCACGCTCTGGCAAATAGATATCTTACTTGGCAATTACTTGTGCTCAGCAGTAACAAATGTAGCACGGTACTAAAGAGCTTTTAATGCTCGCTTTGAACAAGCTGATAAAATGTGATGGAAAGGAGCCAGAGGAGATGAATCGAGCCCAGTTTATTAAGTGTACTGCAGCAAATCACAGCAGTTTGAGTGTTGCTGGTCAGCCTCATTCTTACCTCTTCTACTCAACAAGTATCCTTGCCATGCTGCAGAGAACTGGAAATACTTTGTGAGGCCAGTGACATGTATTTCTCCTTTACCCTCTCTGTGCAGTCTCCACCAGTCTTCATCCTCTTACACTGAGTTTTTGGCAGTGTTCTCCAAAGGTTTCATGTTGTCAGTGGGGATCAGCCGGAGCCAAGTCCTGTGGTCTCTCCTGTGCAGACTGCAGGAAGGTGTGCTGGTGGTGGCAGATGTCTCTCCCCGTGCTCCGTGCTTGTACACATCAGAAAAGATGTTAAATGCCAAGCATGCTTCAGCATGAAACTATACAAGCTCTATGGGTTTTACTTAATTTTGACTTTAAGAACAGGCCTTAGATATAAACATTAAAGATCCTTCCACTAGCAGTCCTTGACCTGTGTCTGCATCCCTCCTTTTGTCCCCCGAGGAATTGAAGTCCTAAGTATTCTGTGCAACTGATGTTTTGTCTAGGTTGTTCTCTTACTAGTGCCAGATAGTTCAGTCACCTTGTGGGCTGCAAAGGTGGAAGTTGTTGCCGCACTTTCAGTCACTGAAGCTAAGCATCAGGTCTAACCTAGTAGCCTAGATGTCCTTCATCAGCAGCGACAGTCAGAGATATCTCCAGAGTGGGTGTCCTCCCACTAGTCACAGAAATGGATCTTAAAAAAGGATAAATTACGGTCTGGAGTGGTTGTCTTTTTCCTTGACTACAGAGGGAGCTTTGGACATTAGCTTAAGTGTTTAGGTAGCTAACATTACGTGAGCTGAAATCCAGCCTTAGTTTATAGCACAAGTTGAGTAGTTGAGGTAGCCTTTTTTTCTGCATTATCCTCCTCTTGTTTTTGGAGGATAATGCAGAAAATGCTGACTAAAGAAAACCCCAGAGGAGTGCTACATATGTGGTCCTTGATGTATCCCCACAACAAGGCCTGAGTAAAGGATAAAGGTTTCTTGAAAACTCAATTTGCATAATATGCAAGGGATGGTTATCAAATCAGTCAAATACTAAGGTAGCATGTGCACATGCATGTGTAAATCTTCTCTTTATTCACCCTTTTTTTCCTTTTGCTCTGAATTACTGTCTTTCTCTTCCGTGATTTAGTGGAGTTATTCAACAAAATACTGACTTGCTTGTTTTCTGTGAGTTTCTTTACTCCCTCTAATCCATCTCTTGCTAAATCAGGTTTATTCCCTCACATTTTCCCTTCATCCGTCTGTAAGTGTATTCAGTCTTGGATGGGAAAGGGGCATGAAACGGTTGTCTTCCTCTCCTCCCTCTGAAAAGTTTATCTGGCAAGTTCATGAATTTCCTTTATTCCCAAGAGCAGTTCATAAAGGATAGATTTCTTCTCCCTTGTGCAGTGAATGCGAGGTGATTGCCAGAGCGTTGTTCTTCTAGATAGCTTATTTTTCCCTGTGGTTGGACCCTTCCCCCTCAACTATTTTTAGAGCACTGATTAAGTGGTAATTTAAGTTCATGTTCAGGCTTCCTTGAAGTACCCAGTAAGGTAATCCAGTACCAGTTGGTGGGTTTGGCATGCTGGGCAGAGCATCCGCAGACTTATGCACTGATGAGAAGTGTAACCAAGCTTTTCTTGGAGACTGCAGGAAAGCCGTAGTCCATCCCTTCCTCCATGCCGTGTCTCCAGTTGTCAGCTGGGCTGTTTCAAGTGGCAAGGAGAAAACAGATCGCTGAGTGACTGGATCAGCATACATGGCTCATGCGCAACTTCAGTGAGGCAACCGCATCGTCGCGTGTCCAGGAGCAGGGCTGTGCTGCCACATGGGTTTTGGGCAATCTGAGTGCACAGCTGTAGGAGCAGGCAAGCCAACAGGCTCTGCTGAGGCTGACATTGCTGCACTCCCTCACACTGCGTCCTCTGGAGATCGATTGTCATCTCCCCCCTGGCTCCTCCAAGCATGAGGTACGTGTTTTGTGCTTCTCGAAGTATGTGGAGATGTGGCTATGTGGGCTTGGCAAGGTTGGCCAGCCTGACTTGCTGCCTCCTTGAGGAACTCCCTTCCGTCTCCTGAGTGCTCTCACTCATCTCAGCTGAGTTGGCCCAGTTGGAATGTCAGACTGGGATTCTATCTCTTACATAATTTCAGGCCGCTGAGCCATTTCAATGCACTATGGGTGTGACTGGTGTGAAATGGCTCCTTAGTGGGCAGCTCACAGCACCCTTGCAGTTTTTAATTGGTGGCATCCCCATGTGTGCATTCCTTCAGTAATAGTTTCTAAGTGGTGTGCAATGCTTCCTTCACCTTAGTGTTGCAGTGACCCTATGCTGCTCTGACAGCCCATGTGGCTGGAGTTGTGTTGCATTCTGGGCTGTGGTTGTCCTGACTCTGGGTAGTGCTCATCTTCAAATAACCTACTAAACGAATTGCTGCTGCAATCCCCACCTGTGCTGTTGGGCTGTCAGTTTGGGATTGGTTTCTTCTGAAGCGCAGAACGCTCAGAAGCATTCACAGAAAAGATGCAACCTGTGAAAGTGTTCACAGAAGTCAGCAGCTGTGCAGAAGACTGCTCTCATGGGGTACCCCTGAAGCATTAGGGTGAGTAATGCTTGTTTTGTTAAAAGTAGAAAATACCTCCTTAGGAAAACCCCTTCTTGTGATGGTTTGCCTGTGAGCACAAGTTGAGGTGGTTGCTCTGTTCAGTTGGGTTTGTCTCTTTACTATGTGCAGGCCAGAGAGCAAAGCTAAAAGTAGTTCAGCTTTAAAAAACTAAAAAAGGATTTCTTCCCACAAATTCTTCAAGGTATGTTGGGGTTGTACTGAGTCTAAGGGCTCCATCTGCTTTTCATTCTTTGCATTGGGCTACCTCTGATTTGCAGTTCTGTACTTGAGGATCTTCCCATTGCTTTTCTGGTGGTCTGTCTACTGAGTTTTACTTGCCGTGGGGCAACATACCTGCTTTATTTGGTTTATTTTTGTCAGAGGTCTGCAAACGGTTCATATGAAGTGGAAAAGACCCTTTTTTTGTGGTCCTCACGGGTCAACAGCAACAGGCCCAAAAGATGGCCCAAACCCCAGCTGGTCAGGCCCTGATGTGGCCAGCTTCCATGTATATGTCACCCCACTAGTCCTCTGCAGACAGATGGCTTCCACCACAGTTTCAGCTTGGTGCAAGTAGACCCAGACCCTTGTCCATGTCTTAAAAAGGATCACTAGCTCTGTCATGATTACATGTTAGTTCTTCAGTGTGAGACGGGATGTCAGGAACAATTTTTGCTGGTGTGGAGACATAAGCAGCTCTGAGCTGCTTATGGTAAAGTTGTTACTGGATTGATTAGACCTAGTCTGTATAGCAAACCAAAAGGAATAAAGTGTCATCCACAGTTATCTGAGTCCTGCTTGCTTTCTAAGATGAGAACAGTTTAAGGGTCCTTTTGAGGTAGGAAGGAATATGAAGGCCTATGGCTCCAAAACCTAGCAGCTTTAGCAATGGCTCTGAAACATAGGAAATGGAGAGATGACTTGGAGAGTGACCTGTGTGGTGCTGAGATGTTTAATTTAGGTTTCTGCATAAATTCAATTCAGACCTCTTTGCCTTACGAAACCTCCTCTTGTACCGGCACCTGATGAGTGACCGCTGCATGAGCAGTGATTTTTTTTGTGTGTGCAAGGTAACCACACCTCGGCTCTGGTTAAAATCTTACGTAGGTAATTCATGTCCTTGGTAATGTGATCATGATAAGGTGTGGGAGAGGTCGTGCACCACAGAAGTGTGCTGACTGTGCCACCTGATCCGTAAACACAATTCCAGGTTGCTCCACTCTGGCTCGGCATGCACGAGTAAGGTGCTGCAGTCCCTCGAATTTCATCTCTGCAAGCTTAGGCTGTTGGGGTAGGGATGCAGCCATGGCAGCGTTGCTCTTTGGGCTTTGTCCGGAGGCAGGGCTGTGAAGTTGTGATGCATCACAGATGCTTGCGCTCCACGCTGATTTGTGCGTTGAGATGCAAAGTATCAATCGTCAATTATCCCCCAGTGATTGGTGGTCTTACTGGAGCAAAGCTGCAGACACAGATGTTCTTCTTGTTGGTATGCACTTAAGTTTATTTAAGAAAGCTTATTTAAGTTGTCATCTTGAGTATTTTGTATTCTTTAGCAGGCTAAATCTGCCTCCATCTCCTCCAACTCCTTGGTGCATCCACTCTTGCACGAGGTGTGTTGGATGCTTCCACTCTTGCAGGTTTTTCTTAACTGTCCTGTGGGATTTTGGTGTGCCCAATGGCTGTTTACGTCTCTTGCTAGTCTGCCTCTCCAAAGTCTCTCCACACTATGGCAAAATAGCAGCAATGTAAAATTTAGGTTTGCTTGTCAGTTTTGGGGTTGTCCCAGGTTTTATGAACAGGAGCACTTTTGCTCTGAAGCAGTGTAGCAAGGTACAACAGCAGCACTGGGAGCATTTCTGTAGCTCATTGCCTCACTACATGCTTGCTTGTGTTTGGAAGGTTATCTCTGCAGTCATAACTTTTATTTTTTCTCATAGGGAAGATGAGGTTCTGCAGAACCAGATGGCACTCAGGAAGGTTTCCTACTTGCCAGGAGTGGGAAGATGTGTGGATTTTTTTTGTTTGTTTGTTTTGGTTTTTTTTGTTTTTTTTGTTTTGTTGTTCCAAAGAGATTTTTGCAGTCAAAAAGAAAGCAAACTTTCAGACTTGGGGTAGGGAGGGGGGGAGGGAAAAAATAATAAACCCACCCTTTTCTGCTTCTGCCAACTGTCCCGTTTGAGAGAGCCAGCGAAGTTGTCAAGCCCTTCTATTTTCATCCACTGACACAGTGCACCGAGGCAGCTGGAGGTGCTGATACAGAGCAAGCAAGGGAGGGTGGGTTTTATTTTTCCTTCCTTTGCTCCTCCAGCAGCAGAGATTTTTTCCTGCTGATTGACAGCATCACCATTTCAACCCTGTTGAGCCTTTAGTAAACGGACTGATCTAAAGGGGCTGGAAGTAACTCAGCCAGAAGTGTTGAAAGGGCACCTCTAGATTTGTCATCTAGAGAAGCTGCTCTCAGCCTCATGTGTGCATGGCTCGGTGTCAAGCTCTGTGGTGCCACTGTTGAACTGGCTGGTTCACTATGGATAGATGAAATGGTGACCAGGGGTCACTGCAGGCAGAATCCTTGATTTACACAACAAAATGGAAATAGTTTGACCAAGTAAAGGTCAAGAATTCCAAGACTGCTATTAGGTGACTCTGTCCTGCAAGGGTGATCAGAAATGTGGTACTACCAGAAGGAGGACACACATCATTCATAATTTATCAGTATATTGGAAAACACATTTTAATGTCCTGCTGTGCAATAAATGTATCCACTACAGGATCACCAAAGGGTGATAAGATGCTCTGCTTGCTATTTTAGTTCACTTTTTTAAAAAAAAGTAGCTTTTGTTCTTTGTTGTTCACTTAGTCAAGAGCTTTACCTTGTGTTTGTATCTGCACGTGTAAATAGCACATAGCATCCTGCTGTGAGGATTACACACTTGCCACCACAGCGTATTTAAGTGTGTACAGTGAGCTTTGTATTGCAGGCAGTTGGTGAAAATTTACTTCTGAAACATGACAATGCTGTTAACTCTATGCAGCCTGAAGGAGGAACGTGCTGGCAGCCTCTCAGGTGGCTTAGGGAAGAGGCAGACTGTTTTGGAGCAAGGCATAGAAGTGCTATCTCACAGCGACATGTAGTTAATGGAACTAGACAGAGTTGTGGCATGACTGCATTCAGGGGTCATGACGGTGAAGGATGCCGTGAGTCAACCTGATGTAGCAGGGAGCCTTGGCAGGAAACCACTGTGTTTATAAGAAGCGGGGTAACCACAACTGTCAGCACCTCTGAAAGATTCCACCGTGGCTTTCGTTATGAATAGCAGGCACTGCTGCTGAAAACTTGGGTTAAAAAAATCTAAATGGCATCATGAGTGTGAAGGAGACACGAGTTGTATCTCCCAATAACTATAGCAATTTTTGGTTCTGCATCGGTCATGGTTGTTGTAAGACAGAAAGGGATTAAAGATAAAATAATTCCAAACCAGCATGTATTGTGGTGTTTTTTTGGTGTTTTTGTTTTTGTTTTTGTTTTAATATGAAACATATGTTGGGAAGAAGCGGGGAAAGAAGGCTACTGTTTTGGTTTGTTTCAGTAGAAACTGAGAGGATGGGCTGCTTGATTCTGCTGCTCGCTTTGTTGGGTTAAAAGACCTCTCCTGTCAGTAGTTTCGTTGCAGACATTAAGTGGTTTTGGTTTTGTTTTAAAATGCCTTCCGAAAATGCTAGGCTGCGTTAGCCCAACTGCTGAAATAATGTCTCTTCATAATCATTTGAATGCCCCATAAATACATCTCACCTGCAGCCTCACCTTGAACTTAGATTGAAACTGGTGAAGAAACTCCAAGTTTTGCAATAATTTTTACTTTGTTTATCTGTCTAAGTGAAGGGAAAGCCCTGGTAGTTACACACCTCAGTCAGGGTTGGATTTATCCCAGTGTGATGTGTGTTTTCCGGTGTAGGTGGGTTATATTTATGCATAAAGCACCGGAAGTGAAGTTCCAATATTTGGCTACAACAACAAATGAGGCTGGAGAGCCAAGATTTTTGGCTGACATGTTATTGGGAAACAAAGTGTCTGTCAGTTTTGCCTTCTCAACATAATTTATGTGAAAGTGGTTTAAATTGCCAAAGATAAATGAAGAACTTTTGGTGAAGATTTTCCACTTCAAATCTGTTTCTCTACCATGATGGAGGCATGGATTTAGCATTTAAACCGCTATGTTATTCCACATAAGAGGTGGTATTAGTCAACTTCAGAAAGTTTTGTTCCCTTTGTTGGCTTTACATTCTGCAGCCTACTTATCTCTTCGCTCTCTCTGGTTTTGGGTTATCTTTTTCTGCTGCATTACTATGAGTGCTTAAAAAGATGCTGAACCTTTGTGGTACCAGGCTCAGTCCTGCCTGTTGGTTCTTCCATACACATACTGACTTTCATGAGATCTCTCCCATTTTGTAGCTCTGAGCTAGGCTTGCCTTGATCCTCTCAGGGCTAGGTGCCAGGTTGCCAGAGCTCGGTGCCCTGTGCTGCTGCTGCTGCTGTGTGCCCATAGCATCGCTCCTCGCTCTACTTGCTGCTCCCTTGGAGTTAGAGAAAGGGCAGGCTGTCCCAGCAGCCCTTTGCTAACCTGCCACAAGCTCAGCTGATGAATTGCATAAGCGCTGTGCATGAAATCAGTGCAGAAAGGAAAGCACGGGGGTGGGGGGCAGCCTGAGGTAAGCGGTTGTACGTTTATAGTTTGGTTCTTACTTGGTGCTTCTTGGCATCCTGTGTCAGAGGGAAATCTGACGAAACGCGGCAGACAGTTAATTCTGAACTTGACTGGTGTTATCCGCTTCCTCAGAGGTCAGGAAAGTGCAGACTTGAGCTTGTTTTGGTCACCACTGGGGTTGAATTACAAGCATGGCATGTGGGTTGGGCTGATGGTGAACTCTCCAGCTGGGGAGGGACGAACAAAGAGCTCCAGTCTGGTTTGCTTTGTAGTTGAGTAACTAGATTAGCTCCTTTTTATAGCATACCTTGCTCTGGCACAGCATTTACATATAATGTGCAGTTAGGGGTGGTCTGCATTCCTGTCAACTTGGTTAAATGTAGTGGTTGCTTTCATAAAATGTCTTGATGGGTTACAGAAGTGATGATGGCAGTCTTGTGATGTCTTTGTGGAGAACATGGAATTCCATTACGTACGTTTTTTTATGTGGCTTTGTTTGGCATATCATGTAATAAATCTCTTGGGATCAACTAATAATCCCTTTCTCTTCCTCTTTGATACTTCTGCTGTTGTGATGAGAGAAATTACTTGAGCTGGAGTCCTTTTTGTATTAAAAGACAGTTATTAGCAGCACATTTTCCACAGGGAGCTTTGGACTTTCTGAATTTGCCCAGACCTCTGTTTACTGTAGAGCACAGCACAAACCCCTTGTGCATAGGCGTCTTATGAACAGAGGGGACCATTGAGCATTGTAATTTGTGTGCTAAGAAATGAATTTTGCAGCTTGATTGGTTTTTGTCTTTTGGGGAGTTCAGTGAACAGTTTCTAGCTGCCGCCTTGTGTTTGTAAATTTACCAGACAGGAGAAGAGCCTAAAACTGTGTTGTTTTTTCCCTCACCCTTCACTGTGATACAGATTTGAAGCTGCTGAGTTGGAAAACTTTGTTAGTGCAGAGCAGTGGAGATATGTAGGGGGCTGTGATACCATTACCTCTTTTATAACAAATTAGTCTTGTAATGTCTGTACAGAAGAATTAAAGTTCAGAATGACATTTTGAATTGACACCCAGACCTCCTGAAAGCCGGAATCTTTCAGGTTTCTCAATTATGTGCTTCCCAGCCTTAACGACAAGCTTTAAAGATGTAAAATCTGACCCCTTTAAGATGTCGAGTTGGGTGTTTAAGAAGCCCAGCCTGCTCTGGAAATTCTGGCTGATGGTGCAGGTTTTGGTTTATATTTATTTGTATTTGGTTTTGTCTGTAGAATCCAGCAGCTGACAAAGTGGAGCCCAAAGGACTTGCAGCAGCCTGAGAAAGCTCTGCTAGGGAGGTAGGGGTGCACTGGGGGTCAGACCGCCTTTCTCCTTCATGCTTGTGTCTGTCCAAACATGGGGTTGGTGGAGCACCTTGTCTGGGTAAAGAAGCCTGGGTTTGCTTTCTTGCTGTGTCACAAGTCAAGCAACGTGTGGTTGAGTGCAAAGACATGGTAGTGTTCATTTGGATCAGAGGAGATGAGAAACAAGCAGGCTCAGAGAACTGATCTGTTTGAGAGACAAGGGGTGTTAGAGGTACGTGATGGGGAGGGACTGGCGCCTGGAGTCTCACACCTTGTCATGTCTTTAGACATCATCCAGCGGGAAGGAGGAGGTTTGTGGTTCCTGTGTGCTGCTGGTCCAGCCTCAATGGCTGACAGCTGCATGTGAGAGCACGAGCCAGTGGTTTTTAGAAGTAGCATGCACTCGCAAAAGGTTTTTCTTTCCTCCTAAGCAAAGTTTGTCAGGTGCTCTGATAAGTTTCTCTTTTGGCTATATTTAGCTTCAGAAAGGTATTTGAGGGCTGTTCGGATTTGGACTCAGGCTCAGAGATCTAGAATTTGCAAAGAGGCTGACAGACCAGAAGAGGACTTGTGTTTTAGAACGGCAGAGTGATTTCTCCTACCTGCCCTGAAGTCTGCGGCAGAAGAAGAAATAATGCTCTGTCTTAGGAGCATCCTTTCTAAGTGTTTGGATCTGTGGTAGAGTAGCCAATTGACAGATTGCTTTTAAATTACCTGCATTCCTAAGTGACCCCCTTGGGTAGTGCTGGTGGTTGTTATCAGATACCTTGTGGTTGTGTCTTCCTGTTTGGGGCTGTTTCCTGTTTGAACGTGTCAGCATTGCAGCAAGAGACTTCTGACTTTTTGATAGTTCACAGATCCTTAACAGTGGGAATTTTGGACTATTTTGGCAATGGCAAGAATACAGGAGGGGCAAAGCATTCCTTGTGCAATATGTGGAAAACAATTTAGATGCTCTGAGCCACCTTTCCAGATACTTAGATTGTGATGGCCATAAAACACTAACGAAAAAATAAGTAAGGGGAACTGCTTTTATGGTGAGAGGCAGTTGAAATGAGTGTGTTCGGGAAACTGTATCTTATAACCATTAAAAAAACTGGAAAAGCTGGATCTTCTTCAACATGTTGCTTTTTCCTGGTCTTTTAGGAAACTGAAGATGCACGTTAATTTTTATAAAGCGAGACATATTGGATAAGATGAGCTTCATCGCCTCTTTTTTCCTGTTTGACTTCTTGGTTTCTTGCTGCAACTTTAATGATGCTCAGACTCTTCTAGATCTTGCTGTTCCATCCCTCTTCCCTGAGGTCATTCTCAAATCATCCATGTTCTCATGACTAAGGATAAACAAATGTGCAGATGCGTGTAGGGGAGAAAAAGAATGAAATAACTCCAAATCCCCCAAACACTGTGGTGCATGTGTTGTTTCCCAGGAAAGACTTGAGACTAAGGTTAAGATGACAGATATAAAGAAATATAACTAATATCCATTTGGAAGGTGCTCAGACACTATGGAGCAAAGGACAAGAATTAATTCCATTTGTTTAAATATCTTTGTACCTTTTACGTTTTGCTTTCTTTATGGTTGGTTGCCTTGGGATTGTTTTATAACTGCATGATCTTTTTTCCTCCCTAGAGCAGACAATTTAAATATACTAATAATTGACTTAACCCTTTTTAGAACTCACATGATTTCTTTTGCCTGTGTGTTCCTAGATGGGAGGGAGGGGGAAGGGCACCAGAACATAATCGGAGAAGCTTTCCTCTTAGTGCATTGGTCTCCGCAATGGTGAAACTTTCCAAAATAATCACCTAAAATTTGTGTATGGGGAGGACAATTGAAAGAATGTAAAACCTGTGGGTTGAGACAAGAGTTTAACAGCTAAAAGTACAATATACTACTAATAATAAGGGAATAACAAGGAGAGAGATATAAAAGTAAAGGGAAGAGGAAAATGAACAAACCAACCAAGAAGCAGTGATGCACAATACAGTTGCTCACCACCCGCTGGCCGATACCCAGCCCAACTTGAGCAGTGGTCTGGGCCATCTGTGTGTCTCTTCCCAGTTTATATATTGGGCATGATGTGCTGTGGTATGGAATACCCCTTTGGCAGGTTTGGGTCAGGTGTCCTGTCTCTACCTCCTTCCAGCTTCTTGTGCCCCTCCTCACTGGCAGAGAATGCAACTGAAAAGTTCTGGATCAGGGTAAGCATTATTTAGCGACAGCTAAAACATTGATGTGTTATCAGCATTATTCTCAGACTAAATCCAAACCACTACGCTGCACCAGCTACTAGGAAGAAAATCAACTCTATCCCAGTCAAAACCAGGACAATCATAAAAGGAAAGGACATGACCTCTTCAGGTAGTTTGATTTTACTCTCTGCCCAGCTGAGGTTGCAGAAGAGCACAGTTTCAGTTCTGTATCTTATCCCGCTGGACTTGGTTACCACTTTGTTGGTCTTCTGACAAGCCAGCAAATGAGAAATCAAAGGGAAAGA